>CM021107.1:8378873-8620983 GCA_007115665.2 Sequoiadendron giganteum
TGCTCTCCATGGTGGCACAGCTCCTATCCAAGTAGAGTGCTTTGTGAGAGTAAAAGTGATAAAGATTAGGGTTCGAGTTTACCTTTACTCGATGCCTCAGTCTTTTTGCTGATTTTTTTTACTTTGTTATGAAAATAAATCTTTTTCATTCGAGTATACTTAGGTATTGGTTCATTAAATCAATAAACCTAAGTGTAAGTGTATGGAGCCCGAAGGGTGATGACTTTTATTCAAATAAAATTTAAGTGTGGTAGCCGATTTTTTTTTTAATATATGCTAAGTGTGGTGAAGTGATTTGCTAAGTATGGAGACCAAGACTATAGTCAAAGTTTGACTTCTAATTTAATATTAGTAACTCAGTGTTTATTTTTTGCATTATACATTATAAAGTCTAATTGATTAAATGATATTTTATAAATCATTTAATTAATTATACTCTTTTGAATGAAAATATAAACACGAAATTCAATCCTTAATCCTGCAAGTCTTCAAATCAATGTTGCATGTGCTAATTATAGACTGTGCATGGAGAGAAATATCGAAAGATACTAAAAAAATTTCGTTCATGCAGGAGTGGAGTTCAGATTCAGTTGATCAGATCATGCAGATGAGGCTCTTCTTTTAGTTTTATTTCTATTCACATTTATTTTGATCATGCACATGGAGAGGTGGAGTTTTCTAAGCAGAGAGCGTAGTTTGCTTCCTTTTTGAGCTATTTTTATCAAGGTTTCCTCTTCTGCTCAGATTTCAGCCTTGGATTTATCATTTTTACTTCAGTTCTCTTTCCAGTTCTATTCATGGTTGCTTTGTGCATGCCTCTTGTATATATTGAGGAAGCTTAGTCATTTTTCCTCTAATTCTTGGTTTTTCATCCTTTGCATTCGGCAAAGCGAATTATCATGTAACTCAACTTTTTTTTTCAGATTAATATAGTAGCAGGTTTACAAGTTACCTTGGTTATTACATGGAGATTTTCCTTTTATTTTCTTAAAGGATTCAAGTTTTACCTTCTCATAACTGAGTTGTTACATTAATGATTGATTTGATGAAATTTATTGTGTTTTAATAAATCAGAAACCTTTAAATATTGTCTCTTTCATTGATGCGAGTTTTCAGATGCAATCAAGTTTCAAGTCTTAAGTTGTGCATGCATTCATTTCTTCAAATTTGTGAAACATGGTTTCCTGCTAGGAGAGATCAATCAGCCTTCCTTCGAAATACTTTTGTGATAATATTTCCATTAGTGAGTTGTGTGATGTATTCCTTAAAAGTCATAATTGTGAATCAATCTTCCTTTTTAGATCATTTTTAGGTATGAACATCACCATAGTTCAATTTATTTTTCCAACTTTTATGTGCATTTATTACAAATCTTTCTATCCTTTTCCCAGCAAGTTACTCAGTTATTAATCAAAAAATCATATAGGAACCAGCCTAGAATCTGGAGGTCTATCTTGGCCATAGGAATACCCACAGCCTAAAGATGGTTCTCATGTTTCAACAGATTGTTGAATTTCATCATTCAAGCGTTTGGGTGCAATCTGATTGACAACTGTTCTATCTAATGATATTTTCTATATGTCTACATGTTTTATTTGTATCAAAGTAGTTTGATTTTATGAACTATTATTAACCTCTTTAAAATGAAGGATGGATCGAGGAGCAAAAGGATGATGGATTAATTATCTGAGATTGCATAAGGAATTCAAAGGGAAGAAGAGCTTGAGGCATCCTGTGAGGAAGTCATGTCGCCTGGAGAAATGAACAAACATGGAGACATAGCTTGCAGCCTTGAGACTAAATTGGTGGTGCATAACTCTCATGATTCTTCATTGGAGACATCTCTTGAGGGCACAAGGTTGGCTCAGCCTTGATGGAGCCTAAATTTTGAGGTCCTTGGTCTTCCATTATTTTCCCGGTTCGCCTTGTTACTTGGAAGGTACCTGAGAAATGATTTATCCTTTGCTTCCATGGGACCTTGTATTCTATTGTTGGGTTGGGTCTATTTCGTTGTTACTTTTGGAGAGGGTCGTTTAAGATCAACTTATGTCCTATGTGATTGTCTAGGTGTGGCCCCTTTTTAATATAAGATGAAATCTTTCGGCTAATCTTTTATTCGCCTAAGTCTAAATTGGTCCGTGTTTACCTATTAAAAATGACCTTATGTCATCGATTGTCATTGCCCTAGGCGTTGTCCCCTTCCCCTTAATTTTTCCTAAGTTTTTTAATGTTTTGCAGGGGTATTTTTCTGACCGTTGATCTTCTTACGTTTGATCTTCACCGTTGCCCGCCATCCCGCAATGACATCACTACTGGCTTTGGGGCGATAGCGATATCATGGGCGAACGCCACATGTCTTGAGTTTCCAGTGCCGAAGGAAGTAAATAAAGCGATTAATGTATGCATTGAACTTTAGGGCGTTATGTGGCAGGCTACTAAACCGCATGAGATATGCACGTGCTTAAAATCAACGGCGGTGTCTTAATCTTGGCGAAAAAGCTGCTCAACAGATATGCATCGATGCTACCTCTTGTTCTGATCGTTGAGATCATGGAGATCAACGGCTGCCCGCTATCACGTGATCCTAAACTAGGAGGGTTTTAGTGATCGCGATATCGCGGGTATTTGCCACGTGTACTTTTGAAGCTGCGTTCTATGGTGGGCGGTGACATGGAAGTGTTGTCAGCTTTTTTGAAGACGGTCGTTCGATGGCCTGACAAAAAGATGAGATCGATGGCTAGATTTTAAACTTGCATCAAGTGTAATTGAGGTCGTTGGCGCGGCACACAAGCGAGCTTTAATGGCGGACGAGACATCTACTTAGCTATTTTCATCATTTCTGAGTATTTAAGTTCATAATTGCCTTGCCATAAAGATATTCAAGTGTTTGTGAAGTGATTCAAAGCCAGAGATAGAAGTTTTCAAAGTAGTTTCAACACTAGTTTGCTTTTTTGTGTGGCACGAATTCCGAGGAAAGGTTTGGTCTTGATGAATGGGACAATCCTAGGTGAGGGATTGAGGTGTAAAAACTACAATATCACTAATGCCAGAATACCCATGACAGGTTTGGAAATGTTCAGAAGATGGTATGGGCAGCATAATGTATCTCACCCTTTTTCTAACAATTGGAGATACGATATGGGGAAGTTGGTGGTACCCAATGTATTCATGGATATTGACCTAATTAGGGCAGTGGCTGCACAGTATGACCCTGTCACACAAATTGTTAGGGATAATGATGGCAACATTCTGTTGAACGTGAATGCAGATACAATTCATCAGGTCTTTGATTTGAGTGAGTATAGCTCATTTCTGGTTCGAATTGACTTTGAGGAGATGAAGCAGGAATATGCTAGATCTCAGCCTCTCTTTAGGTCAAGGTTGCTTCCTCCTCACCTGGCCAGGGCGGGTAGTTCAACAATTCACATTCGCCTAACTGATCAGGAGCCTTTCAGGCTAAGTTGTTTTGCTGATCATTTATTGGCAACATTTTATTCACTATGCCAAATCATTGGTTTCAACCCTAACACTGTGATGCCCATCGCTTTTATGTTCATGGGAGCTCAGATTCAGCACCCTAATTTTTCTGTGATTTATGATTATGCTTCATTCCTTGCTGAAAGGATACATGAGGGTTTGCTAAAGTTGCACGAGGGAGATTATGGTACTCCTTTCTTTTGGTATTCTTTGTTAATGCACATGTTCTTGCATGAGAATGTTGACTTCTTCTCAGAAAAGATGGAGCTGAGGCGAGATGTAAATGGAGAGAGGTTACCAGTACAAGCTTGGAGTGCGGACATGTCTAGTAACAAAGGAGGTGCTAGTTTTGTATAGTTTGATAACTGCTTTGCCTCTAGGCTTAGGGCTAAATTGGTGGTTAATGTGCCAAGAATTCCAGAGGATTTGCATGATTTCCTCAGACCCAAAATGAGGAAACCTGACTTGAAGATATGCCACAATTAGGGTGACATTATTCTGTACCCTGTGAGTATTGTTTTGAGAGTTTATGGTTTTCAGGGAGCTCCTCATATTCTCCCTTATAATGTGCCATCAAGAATGGGATTTGCAGAAGTGATGTGGCAGTTAGGCTGCATTCATGAGGAGAGTTTGATAGGAAAGGGAAAAGGGACTTTGTTCCCTGATTATACAGTTGTTTCTGACTTTGTGTTCTCTAAAGGAGGATGGGTCCATGGGTTGGTGCAAGAAGTTGGGTCTACGAAGAGGGGAAGTTTCAGACGAAAAAAAATTCTCGCGCAAAACGCATACGCGTTATGCATCGCATACGCGATCCTAAATCAGTAACGCGTACGCATTACGGTTCGGGTTACAAACCTAAAACTCGTACTCGTTATGAAACACGTACGCGTTCATAACGCGTACGCATTTCTAAAGACTATTTATTTTTTTAAATAAGTGACTGCGAAAGTCATTTTTACAGCCGACTTTGGAGCGCCAGGACAACAAACAGCAGATCGCGTACGCGTTTTGGACGGTCGAAATTTGCTAAATTTTCACTCTCACCTCCTCCAGTCAACACACCTGACCTCAGCGACCTCCAGGTTGGTTGAATTCTACAATATTTTTGCATTATAATTGCTATTTAGTTATTTTTGTTTTATAATTGCTATTTAATTATTTTTGTTTAGTTTGTTTTAATTTAATATTTAATAGTTTTTAAACTGCATTTAATTAACCGAAAACATCAACGAAACAAACAACATAAAATTTTAAATCGAAAACCTAAATTTGACACATTTAGTTTTGAAATTTAAAACCCTAAACTGTAGGTTCTAAAAAACTAATTTACTCAGACCGTTAATCTTTGAACCTAAACCCTAGAAAACGAAAACCCTAGAAAACGTAACATAAATTAAAACCCTAGAAAACATAAACTAAAACCTTAGAAAACGTAAACTAAAACCCTAGAAAACATAAACTAAAACCTTAGAAAACGTAAACTAAAACCCTAGAAAACATAAACTAAAACCCTAGAAAACCTTAGAAAACGTAAACTAAAACCCTAGAAAACGTAACGTAAACTAAAACCCTAGAATTTACGTAAACTAAAACCCTAGAAAACGTAACATAAACTAAAACCCTATTTGTAGGTTAAAATTAGGTTAAATCTAGGGTACAATTAGGGTTTGGCTTAAACTTTAATATATATTGTATAGTTAGATTTCAAAATTACAATTAGGGTTATGATTAGGTTTACTTGTTTAATATTAAAGAATTCAATTACCTGCTTCTAGGGTTAAAATTCATTCTAGGGTTAGGGTTCTAAGATAAATATTCGGGTAAGGGTTGAGGTTAGGGTTTGTATTCAACTAGGTTTAGAGTTAGGGTTATATTTTTATTAGGGTTAGGTTTAGGATTATGAAATTATGAATTAAAATTTAAGATGCAGGTTAGGGTTGGAGTTAGAATTAGCCCCGTCAATTGGTGTAGGGTTCTAGGGTTGGGGTAAAAATTAAATTAAGAGTCTAGGGTTAAATGGTTGTAATTTTGGTGAGAGTTAAACATTCAATCAATATTTAATTAGGTTTATGATTAAAAAGTTTATATGCATTTAGGGTTAGTGTTCAACTAAGGTTATGATACCCGATTTAATTACAATTAGGGTTAGAGTTAAGTTAGAATACATTAGGGTTCAAGTTATAATTAGCCCGTCTATGGTTCAAGTTAGAATTAGTGTGATAAAAATTCTAATATAAGGCAACATATCCCTAGATGAAATCGTATTTTAAAAAATTCTTCATCTATATCGATTAAATTTTTTATCTTAAACTTGAAAAATAAGGATTTAAAAATCATGAATACTAGTGGAACTTTTTAAAACACATAGGGTTTTAGTCTTATTTCTTCAATTTTTGTTTCTCACAATCTTAGTTTTGAAAGAGTTTATTTACAAACTTATATAACAATGGGGTCTTTAGGTGTGATCAACAAAGTTTATTTTTAGTAGAGATAATTGTGAGGTATCACAAGACAATGCATTTCCCTCAATTTGTTATAACAACCATAGACTTTTAGTCATAACATATTGAATTTTCATTTCCTTCACTCTTGATTCAACATAATCTAGGTCGATTGTTACCATTTTGTCAAAGGGGACCGTCCTAGAACAACAACTTATAGATTTTCCTTCATTATTATTACTCAAAATTTAAAAAAATCAAGAAATTAAAATGTATAACTCTAAATTCTATAATTGGTGAAGGATTGGGTTGCAAACTTTCTTGGATTTGACCCTACCGAATTGGTAGTTTGGATTCCTTATTTTTTTGCATAATTATTACTTTTAATCACTATAATTTTAATTTATTTTCATCCTTTAAGTTTCATGTAGTATACTGTTTAATAATTTATTATTAAAATAATATTTAATTCTCATACCTTTTATGTCTCTCATATGAACAATATTTTGTGTTCTATGGTAACTCCTATTATCATTTCCCCTTTTCAAATGTACCATGATTCCTATGTTTCTATTATTATATGTTTAAATGTATTCTTAATATGTTTAAATGTATCCTTATAACCAATTTTTTTAATTTCTAGATCTTAATGGTTATTACATTATTCTAATATACATAGACATTAAACCCTACATTCTAAAATATGAACACAAACCCTTACCCAAAACTCAATATGTAAACCACAAATTTGAAATTTTCAAAACTTGTACAAACTTAAATTATAAACTTTAAAATGTGTACATGCTATGGATTTTTAATGAACATTACTGATTTTTTAATGATAAATCGAATGGTCTTCAAATGAATTGCATTTTGGATTTGTGCACGTTCAATGTGATTTTTAAATAGTTCTTTCAAATTGTCCGCATTATTTAATTATTTTGTTGATATATATTTTTTAATTTTTTAACATGTGCAGTTGCCATTTGGTTGTACATTCACATGGATCCACTATTTAGCATTGAGGATTTTATGCCTGAACCACATATTCCTGTAGATCCCATAGATCCTAACCCACCACCACCAGAAAACCCCATTCCTCCTAACCCACCACCACCAGAAAACCCCATTCCTCCAAACCCTCCACCTCCTAACCCCCCACCCCCTATAGTAGACCAGGATCAGTTGAGAGAGAGCATTAGGGAAAATCTTACAGTCATTCAAGAAAATATAGATCTGATAAAAAATGAGCCTAGAATTCCCCCCCATCTCTCACGGTTTGCATCTACGATGCAAATTATTGTCGATTCTGTTCGATCTATTGATGCGGACCTAGATAGGTTCCATCAATGGAGAGACGAGAGGAGACAATTCTATGCAGATGGATTGTCTTATAAAGAAATTAATGACCTTAAAATTACCAAAGAAGCCATGTGCCAGTATTTTTTTAACCCTCAAACTAGCCAACCAATTCCACCCACCAAAAAACGAATTTCAATTTTATGGTGTAGGCACCCCTTGATAGCTGCACATTTTTGGGATAGATGGTGGATGGTGTTTGATACTCCACCACATGGCAATTCTGAGGTGCCCCTATACTTTTTGAGAAAGTTATGGGCAGAGTTTGAGTTGGGTTTAAAACCCAACTATTTTGATATGAGGTCATTTCAGGGAGCTGGGCGTGGCATGCCCCAACATAGATTAGGAGCACGTGTTGATCCTCAACGACGTGCTCCAATTGCTCCTATTGTTCCTCCTGCTTCTCCTGGTGTTCCTGCTGCATTTCAGCAGCAAACCATGCTATCGACATTAGGAGCATTGAGTTCACTTTCAGGACATCTCACTCATCAGACTTCACACGCGGCGGCTGAAGTGGTCAATAGAGAGCATGGAGGCTCCAGCAATAGGAATACTCAGGCATCCACTTCAGGTGACCCACCTGCGTTTGAGACAGAGTCATTTTTGGATTTACTATATTCTGAGCATCATCTTACACAGGTATGTTCATCTTTTGAACTTAATATATTTTTTTGGAATGTGCAAAATTCATGTTTAAATAATAACATCAAATTATATATATAATACAATATTAATTCAATAAGTGTTTGGTGTAGATGCATGATCAGACAATGCCTGAAACTCAAAATTATCATGTCTATATGTCGAGTGTTGTAGATATGGGCTCACCTTTTGGTCAGGTACTTAAACCAATATATATTAAATTTAGTTTGTGTGGATATATATATCTAATTTATTTTGAATGTTTACACATGATGTGTGATTGATATATATTATATCTAGATGCAGGGAGGTCAGATGAGCATGCCTAGTGCTGACCAAGCACAAGTTGTGGTGAGCGCTCCTGAGTCATCATCAGCTCAGGTGCATTCTTTCAAAAAGTTTGTTAAGTTTGAATTAAATACACATCATAGATCTAATTTAATTTTTACATTTACATACACATGCGTGAATGATCTATACAAATTGTTGTACATATATATGCAGGCATTTCATGAGACACCCATTGCAGGTGCACCTGAGACATCGTCAGCATTTATGCATGGGCAATCTCAGGTGCGTGATCTTGAGGTCATATCATTCAAGGTTGTAAACTTTACTAAATATCCTAAACAATTTTTACGGATCTATATATATATATATATATATATTCGAGGTTTTAACATATTGATTGCTTTATATGAATATGCAGGATATAGTAGATCAGGCATTTGAATCTTCTCAAGTGACAGTTATGCTACCCGTTGAACAAAATGTTCCAGTAGATCCACATGATCATATGGTAAATTATTCATGTCTTAAAAATCATTTTTATTGTATTTACTAGATATTTAATTAATTTATTTATTTTTATCCAAAAGTTTATATTTTGTCAGGTTTAAATATGTTTAATTATATCAAAATTTATAAATAAATTTAAATCTAATTTCAAGTTACTTGTACTCTTTTACAGCATGATGTAGGTACATCTAATCGACCTGGAACAAAGAGGAGACTTGATTTGTCTGATCAGCCTGATAGTTAAATGATTTGTTGGACTTGACATATACATATTTTTGTTTATTTATATCAAATGACTTTAATGTGATGATTATATATATGCAGTCAATTATGATCATGTTATGTTCATTTTGATGATTATATGCACTCATATGTATATGTAGATCTAGATATTTTATCTAATTTTCAAGTAATACATGCACTAGATATAAATTCTTATCTCTACAATCAAATTTCATAAATATATAATTTATCACATGGTTAAAGGTGATAAATTTAAATATTCCTTAAATAGTTTAGATTATATTCATAATAAATTAAGAGCTCGCGTAATTTTAACTATTTACCAATTCTAGAAAATATTTGAACAATTATATGAAATGTATAATCTATAAAATTGGAATGAGATTTTTAAAATGCTACTAATAAGTTAATTGAAAATCATACAACTATACAACATGATGAAACATATATGTGTGCACATGTATATCCAATTATTTAGCTTATCAATTTTTACGTGAAGACCAAAAATTGATATTTACATAGTCTCTTGATAAAATAATTTTTCAGTGACAATCGCATGGTAGACCGACTTGATGAGAACCTGCAAAAATAATTAATGTAAACTGTAAGTAGTTCTATAATTTTTTTGATTCATTTAAGTAAATATATAGTAAAAGTTACAAAATTGGATCTTATAAATTTCATAAAAATTCAAATGATGTTTTCCATAGGATGGATGAATGGGATGCATGTCATGAACCCTAAGGTATGGCTTAATGGGTCCTATGAGAATGGCTTAAGGGGAATTATGCGAGTGACTTAAGGGATGCAAGATTGTGGAATAAGGGTACATGTAAGAGGATATGACTTAAGGGTCCTAAACCCTTAACCCTAAACCCTAAACCACGTGACCTAAATCCTAGGAGATCAACGCTAAACCATTAATCCATATAAATTTGTTATTCTAAGCATCACATGAACCCTAGAAACCCTAAACCCTAAACCACGTGACCTAAATCCTAGGAGATCAACCCTAAACCATTAATCCATATAAATTTGTTATTCTAAGCATCACATGAACCCTAGAAACCCTAAACCCTAAACCACATGACCTAAATCCTAGGAGATCAACCCTAAACCATTAATCCTTATAAATTTGTTATTCTAAGCATCTCATGAACCCTAGAAACCCTAAACTCTAAACCATGTGACCTAAGGGGATGGCTTAAGGGGATGTCTTAAGGGGTGTTGAGAGAGTGACTTAAGGGGATGCAAGAGGATGGATTAAGGATAGATATACAAGGATATGGATTAAGGGGTCCTAATAGAATGAATTAAGGGGAATTAATAGAGAGACTTAAAGGGGATGCAAGCGGATGGATTAATGGCACATACGAGGATGGCTTAAGGGGATATGAAATAAATTATAAACTTTTTATAAAATGACAATGAGTTAAATTTAGTTTTATATTTATACTCTCAACTAAATGTATCTACAACTATATATAGTTACCTGTCTGTAGATTCGAATTCCATTGTAATAAGAGTGCATCTCCTCTCTTTTTTGTATCAAGGGAGACCTGAAACAAAAAATGATATAAAACTTTAATAAGGAAATGAATTTAAAGACAAATATATATATCAATTAAATATATACATACAACTAGATATACTTACCAATATTTATTTACTCTGTTGTACCATCCACATCCTCTCTTTTTTGTAATGCATCTATGATTGTCTCATGATCATCCATTGAAAGTGTCCATAAAACTTTATTAGCAGGCCTCCCGTGATATCTAACTAGTTTTATATTGGTTTCCAAAATCAAATGTGAATAATGTATAATCTTCTTGTGTCTTTCATAATCTTCAAATGCAGGCAAGCCATTCTTTCTTATCAAATATTTTCGAAGCTAGGTGCCAACAACAACGACTGAACCAGTTGGATACTCAAAGTTATCATCATCCACTCTAGGATGTACCAACTTATATTTTCTCTCAACACATCTAGCCAACCAGTACTCTGTCTCCTCTTCATTCCCCTCGGGTGCAACAACAGCATACACATGTCCTACAAAAATAGATAAAAAATTCAATAAAGAGCACGACTTATATTTAATTCATGTATATAAACATGCATACATATAAAATTCATCTCAATAAATAATGTACCTTCTTGTACAAGATCAGAAACACGGTCATAATCATCTGATGCGAACGCTTGATTATCTTCAATTATTGTTCCATGTTGAACATGTGTCGATGTAGGTGTTAAGGCTCTTTGTTGCCATTGTTCAACCCATTCCATATTTTCACAAGCCTCCCAATCACCTGCAATACAAAATTGACAAAAGCATGCCAACTCCCTTGTCCATATTGTCCATGTGTTTGCATTCGAACTCTTAAATGAATGCCATTTTGCAGATCCATTAATTGTTTCACAATCTTGTCGAGAACAAATATCATTTTCTTCAACTAACCAAAAGAAGCGGTGAATTATTGAGCTCTCACTTACTCTTGTAGATAATTTGGTATTGCACCAATCTACAATTGCATGTGCATCTCTAAATTTTGCAGCATCCTCAAATTTTAGTTGCTCTCTAGCAAGAGCTCTTTTCACACATGCACCTGCTCCATCGTGTTCTCCCTTACCATGACCGGCTTCAAAAAAACTCCATATGTGCTGGATATTATTTTCCTTATGAACTCTACATAACCAATAAAACATCCTAGCATTTTTGAATTGACCCGTGCAATTATCTGACCATATGAGATGTTCTAGCAATTGAATTCCTCTTTCTTTTAAATTTTTGTAAAATATATCAAAACAATATTGAACAAACTCAGATGAATGTAATCGATTATCACTTACATAAAAATGGTACTCTCTCAAAAAAATTCTATTATCTTCTCTACTATCATCTGCATGTCTATAAACAATATGAACAAAAATAGATACTTGCACTGAATTATAATACTGTGATTGAATTTCTTCTTGTGGAGCAAGAGTATAATTTTCAGCAAAATCAACAACCGACAATATAGTTCCAATTGGGAATGTGTTTTTACATAAACGAAATTGATTATCAAGCCAATGAGCATACTGAGAGTGTTGAACATATTTAGGTACAATCTTATCTTTAAATTCTTTAATAAATGCATGCACAGTATTTTTTTCCATAATTAGCTCACAACGTTTTCCAGTTTTTCCATCTTTTAAAGAATACTCAACATTTTTGAATCTTTTTACATCTACTAATTGTTGTCCAAATTCATTTAAACTACTTTCATGCATACATTCACCTAATAATGAAAAGTTAGCACATCTATCACATTCTCTAGAAATACATGATTTTAAATAAAATAAGTTTCCATTAGAGGGTTCGCAAAACAAACCTGATATAAAATCTTTGATTCTTTCAGGTGGCATATTAATACCACAAATGTCCTGCATAATTTGGTTAACATGCAAAGTGCATCGTATATATCGAAAACTATCATAATAATAATGAAATTGTACATGAGTCTTACAACAACAAGAAATTCGTTGCTTATTAATTCTAACATACCAAGGTTTACACTTTTCGAATGATCTTTGACTTATTTTAATATTCAATGGTAAGATTGAAGCATCTAAAAAAAATTTATATAATTCAGTTTGAGTCATATCTAAGAGATGCTTTTGATGAGGTACACGAATTTTGGAACCCACCCTTAATTTTAAGACATCTCTAATGTTAGGTTATACTCTTGTATTATCATGCCAAAATTTATCGATTAAAGATTTAATTTCATTAGTTAATTTCATGTCTGATCTTGGGAGTCTACCACTAAAACTCCAACATTGATTAATTGGATCATTTTCAATATTTTCTCTTCTTTTAGCAGCTCTAATCAAAGTTTTGGGATTTACTTTTATACATTTACTAATCCTACTTAACATTCTTTTATTTGAAGTTGCTTTATCAACTAAAGCAGTTGTTATTGCACGACGAGCCGCATTTTTATCTTTAGATCGACTTTTCTTACCTATAAAATCAATAGCATTAGCAATACTAGAAATGACTTGTTCTACTGAATCATCTTTCTTTTTTGGTTTTACAAAAATACCTAATTTTTTCATCACTTTTCTCATTTTCCACATTCTCTTCAATTGCACCATGAGTTGACATTGGAATCCTAATTTCTTTCTATAAAAAAATATTTTATATATTTTATTTCCATAAGTTCTAATTTGTCTCCAAGAAAATTTACCAGCCACCAGTGGATAGACCTCTATACAGGAGGAGGAAAAATACCAGCAGTGATGAGGAGGCAAGAAATAAAAAGGGAAAACAAGTAATGAAAACATCATCACTGCCGAGCCATGGGATCAGGAAACTTGTTGGGATAAAGATTATAAATTTGGATTTACCACCAAATAGGGATCCTGTGGAGCTGCCCTCAGAGCCAAGCCCTAAGAGGCAAAGGATTGAAGAACCACAGGAGGTTCTGGTGGATGAAATTGTTGTAACTGACCAAGAAATGCAGGTTGGTATCCCTTCTCCCCCTAGATCAGCTCAATTGGTGCTCACTGATATGGATATAAAGGGGTAGTATGTGCAGGATGCTAGGATGGAAGCCTGCAAGGCATTTATGGATGATGATGCCTTTGTGAAAACCCCTGTATTCTTGCAACTGATTTGGAGAATGAAGTTGGAAGAATATCAGGATAAATGCAAGATCAGAAGAGAGTCAAGACCTAACAGGTCAGACTAGGAGAATGATGATGAAGTGAAGGCTAAATTGATGGAACAATTCAAAAGCATCACTCCTGAAGAAGGAAGGAAACTAGTGACCCAAGCAAGTGTCTTACTCCTCCTTGAATGGGACATAGCTGATGTTGTGGCATTGAATGTTATCACGCAATCCAAGCATCCTATGCAGAACAGTGAAGAAGAGGTCAAGGCAGCCCTACAGGATTCTGCCTTTAGTGAAGAGTATGAGACATTAGCCATATGGGCACTGGCACCTCAAGGCAGAAAGCCAAATGTAGTAGATATTAGCCCAAATCTAAGAGGCGGGCTCATTATCAAAAGAGCTTCTGAAACCTCGGTGACAGAAGCTACAAGCCTGACACTGAATGTGGCCAAATTGGCCCAAAGAACAGCAGAAAGGGAAGAGGCTGAAAGGAGAAGTTTGATGGAAAAATATAATGCAATAATTGGGGAATACAGTAAAATGCAACAAAGAAATGTTGAGCTACAGTCTGAAGTAGACAGGTTAAGGTATGGACAGGTAGGAGAATCTTCAAATGCTCCTATTGTCAGGGACATACCTACTACTTTGGGGTCATTACCCCCCATTGTCCCAATCATTTCTATCCCTGGGTCCCCAATTCAGACATCAGGTCCTAGTCATGTGCCAGAGCCAATTCAACAGGAGATGGAATACTCTGTGGATCCCACCAAAAGGCAGATGATGAGTAAGATTACAGAGTTGCAAGCCGCCCTAAAGGCTAGTGAGAACGATGTCATGGCCAAACACAATGAGGTGGTGGACACCGTGTTGAGGCATTTGAATGAGAAGGTTGATTCTAGGCTGCCATTTGTTCATTCTTTATATTCTTTATTCTTGACTGGTTTGCAAAATATTAACAGAGATCGGGATGTTGTTTTACCCCTGGTTGAGAAGTGGGTTCCTCGTGCCACTGACTTAGACATTATGTTTAGGGCTTCTAAGTTTGATGCAAATAATAGGCCTCAATTATTAAAACCTACTCAAGGTTTTGTGAAAACATTGAAGGGATTCCAGGCCCTACCTGATGACTTGGGTAAGAAAATTGGAGAATTAGTAAAGGGTTTTAATGATTGGAGTGATACCTTTTTGCCCAATATATTGGATGCACAAGGAAACATCAAAACATTGCAACAGTGGCAAGAAAGGATAGAAGAAGTTATCACTGCACAAATCAAATTGATTTGTGATGACTCAGATCATGACTTGTTAGTAAGCAGCATGGACAAAATAATTAATACTAGCATGTTTCTGGAGTCATTTGAAAGAGAAGCCAACCAGGTTGCGGTGAAGTTCACACCTTATAATACTAAAGTGACAGAGGTGGTGAATTTTAATTGGCCCACTGATGAGGAGTATCAAATTTGGGTGGACAAATATTTGACTGAAGAGGAGTGAAACGGTATCTGCTACCGGAGATCAACAGCTTAGAAGTTAAAGTATAACTAATTATGGTTGAGATTCCATGATAGCCTTGGATGCAGATTTTGAGGTGTAACAAATGTGGCAGCTATTGTGTAATGGACAGAATCAAAGGGAGGATGCTCTGGGACTTGATATTTTCATCATGGTTTTTAATGGGCTCATAGTGGTCCTATTGATTAATGACATGTGTAACTTTTGGCCCGATGCTTGTTTGCTCCTTCATTTCTATAAGAAGGATTTCAAGGCCAGTAGTTAGGGTTGGCAAGCGAGATATTTTTGAAGGTTGAGTCTAGGTCTAGTTGCAAAATGCATTGTATGAATTTCATTTTGAATGTAAAGGCAATTTAGGTTTGGGGTTCACTTGTAATGGGTTTTATGTTTATGAAATTCCAAGGTTTATAACAGTACTAGCATTTGAGTTACGATGATAAATCTCGAGCTCTTGTCTCTCCTGTATACAGACATATCATAATTTTGAAATAAGATAATCAAGGATTATGACGTTCATCTCATTGTTGTGATGAGTATGTTTATATTTTGGCTTCAATTCAAAGAATTAATTAAATGCTTGGATGGAATCATAGATGGGTATGTTTGTAGAAGGATTTGCTAAGAAGTATTGGGCTGGGATAGGGATTGAAAATATTGTAATGCAATATTTCCAAGGATCATATGTGTTATGTGTTTAAATCTGTTATCGCTTTCTGAATGTTTGTAAACTTGACTCCCTAATGGTATATGGCACTGATCTAAATTGTATGAGTTTATGAAATCATGTTTTTGTATATCTTCACTTAGGGATTGCCGCCAACTTGCAATTAAAATGACTATCATAAGTTACGAAATGATGTTATAACTATCTCATGCTCCAAGTGGTTGACATTACTGATGAATAGCCAATTCATTTCGGTCTTGTCTCACTATGTTGAGCTATTAAATGAGATTATCTGTGAACTTTTTATTAACATGTTTATGAGTTTGGTGCAGAGATCATAAATATGCTATAGGGATCACCCTCCCGGGTCTTGCAGAGCCCAAAGTGTAGGAGGCTATTGAATATTAAAATCCTCGTCAGTTGGTCCAGGTCCTCTGAGCTGCCCTTGATTGGAAATTTGGCAATTCCATAGGTAGAATAGGAGACAAACCTGGTTTATTACATAAAAAACAACCAACAAGCCTTGGACAAAGAGTTTGCATCAACAAAGAAGATTGAGGAAGATGAAGGCACTAAACAATGGAGAACCTATATAGATTATCATTGCGATCAGTTACTTCGAAGAGGAGGAAATGACATTTAGAGGGAGTTAAATTCTGAGAATTCAAGACATGAACTGAGATCATGTCTGAGAAAATTATTAAGGCTCTGAGATCGGTCAATGGAGGAGAGTTCACTTCCAGAGGAGTTTTTTTCAATCTCTAAGGAAGGGATCAAGAGGGAGTTATGTGACTCACTGAGAAGAAGTGAAGGTGTTAGCTAAGTGGGTTGCAGTGTTGCAAGGCTAGGTGCTAAATTCCTTGGAAGACCTCTTCAACTACAGAGAACAAAATTGCACAAGATAGTCAATTTGGATTTGAAATTGGTAGCTCCACAAACCTATTCAGAATCAAGTGATCTGGGATGAGGTCAAGAAGGACAGTCCTGAACTCTCACAAGTCAGTAGTTTTGGAGGTGTGCATTGGAAACCATTCCTCTAAGGAAATCATTACAAGAAATCTTGGATGAGGAGGTTAGAAGGTTGATGCAGGTACTTGGATCTCTAGAGGGAGTCACATCATCATGAAGATTTGTTGTAATGTATATTTCTCTGAGATGGAGAAATATGAGGTGAAAGCCCTTATAGTGTATATTTCTCTAAGATGGAGAAATATGAGGTGCAAGCCCTTGTTCATCTCTAAGACTGAGATGAGACGTCATGTTGAGAGACCCCATGAAGACATCACATTGAGAGACTCTATGATGAACATTTGTACATCTTTGAGACTGAGATGTGCTTCTTTCCACATATGGGAGTATCCATTGTGGATGTCATGTTGAGAGACTCCATGATGACATCACATTGATGGAGTCCATGATGAACCCTTATCCATCTCTGAGACTAATATGTATTTCTTTCCACACATGGGAGTATCCATTGTGGACGTCATGTTGAGAGACTCCATGATGACATCACGTTGAGAAACTCTGTCATGAACCTTTGTACATCTCTAAGACTAATATTTTTTTTCTACAAATGAGTGTAGCCATTGTGGAAATCATATTGAGAAACTTCATGATGAACTCTTGTACATCTCTAAGACTGAGATGTGGTTTTTCACATATGAGTGTAGTCATTATGGGCATCATGTTGAGAGACTCCATGATGAGGATATTTGAAAATACCTCCCTAGCTAAGAGGGAGTGTTAGTGTTTTGTAGCTTCGAGAGATATTTTCTTAAATAAAATGTAATCAAGGCAAGTCGGCCTCTTGTTCCATAAACAAAATTATATTTATTTCTAGGTCGGCCCTAGAAAGGAGGGTTCCTAGATTTTTATATAAAGAGGATGAAGTCCTCTCATTTAATCAAGCAATTCATTCACTCAAATTTGCACTTTAGCAGCAAGTCGAGTTTCCTAAGCAGTAGGACAGCATCAAGGAGAAGAGTCAATACTTAGTGTATTCATGAAATTGCACTAGATATAAGTGCAGATCCTTTGTATTGTATTCGGCCTTTCTAGGGCCTGATATTATTCCGATATATAAGAAAATAATCATTGTTGGGTTTTTTCTCCCTCAAGTAGGAGGGTTTTCCCAGGGTAAAATGTTGTGTTCATTGTCTCTGAGTTGTGTTTTCTTCTTATTGCATTTCTAATCCTAAAACTAACATGGTCTACTCATTTTTTGTCTAAATTTTTCTATGAGTTTTTGTGTCTTATGTATTTGTATCAGAACAATAAATTCCACTTTACCCTAGTTAGATCATTGCATTTAATCATTACGACATTTCCATATTTGGTTAAGGTTTGGTTGAATCACCTATTAGGATATAATTCAATCATGTACCTTACTCAAATCCATCAAACCCTCAATCCACCTTTCCATTCCATTCCAAATCAATTCATTCATATACATTCATACATTACACACATATTTAGAAACATTTGGGAAAGGTGTTAAAACCTAAGGTGAAAACTCAAAGGTTTCCCTTTCCAGTTGTTTCATTTTGGTGAACCTAGTCTATTAACATTATATACCTTCTGATATTTTCCATAATTCACCCTAGATCTAGATTTTTCATGTCATTATTTCACATTTCTTATTTAGGGTTTCATCTTTGCATCATAAAAATTCATAAAAATCCAAATATATTGCATTCATATTGCATTAAAGGTTAAAATAGGGTTTGTTTCAGTAATCTTAGATTATATTTGCATTCAAATCACATTCATTAGGTCATTAAAATCTGAAATTGATCGTTGCATTCAAATTGCATCTTTCATTTAGGTCAAAAAAGTGAAAAAAATTACATTGTGTTGTTTCAAAATTACGTCAAATCATCAATTTTAGAACTTTGTATCTTAGAATTAGTTATTTGTTGCATCTTACATCTAAAATTTTGTATTCAAAATTTTGTATTCATTGTTCACACATTTTCATACTTGTATTCTCCATTTTCATAGTCATAGACTTAGTAAAATCTAGAATAAAATACACTATCAAAACTATTTATGCACAAAATTGGGAACCTTAAACAGTAACAAGTATAGTAAAATTTTGAAATTCCAAAAATCCTATCCAAGACACAGATGCTCTGGGCACCTCTTTCATGCTCTTTTTGGCTCAAATTTTTGTGACAATAATTTCTCTGAATTCTTTGTTCGGATTTGTTGTCTATTTTCCAATCACCTATTGCATAATAGTTTGAAACTTAGTAAAAGCATTATATCATCATGATGGCTCAATGTTTTGGTAATATTTTTAATTATTTTAAATCCTTGTTCGATGTTTCAAGTTGTCTCTTTTGTGATGACCCTAATTCAAATGAGGATATTCATGATCCTTCACCTCCCAACGCATGTCCTCATATTGTGGATATCTTGGGACAAGATGAGGAGAGCATGCATGAATTTCATAAAAAAATCTTTATGTAACCTTGAGAATAATGCAACCTTTTATCCCTCAATGAAATGGCCTAATCATCCATATCAACAATCCACAACCCATACCATACCACCACTTGAAACATTCACTTTGTTACATCCAAAAACTAAATCACAAGGCATACCTTAACCAACATGCACGGAAGACCCTATTGATAACAAACATAAGGAATACATACCACCTAATACTCCTCCATATTATTAGAATAAAGTTGTAAACATACCCATCAACTTGGAAAAGAGTTATAGTCAAGGTTTTAGAATCAAGAAAACAAGGACGTGACATAAAGAATGAACATGAAATCCATTCCCTTTTGTAATAAACACCGACTAAAGACACTAAGGTAGTAGGGTACCAAGATCCTTAACCTTTAAGTTAAAAAAAAATTCCCCCATCCAAGAAATTCAAAGTCCATGGTTCTCTCAAGAAATTGCCATTCCTGCATCCTATAACCAAGACTGAATGGGCACTATACACACTTCTCAATCTAGGACTCATTACATTACCACCTATCCACAAATGAGAAGATAAGAACTGAGAGAGTACAAATATTTCTTATTGTGCATATCATAGAAAACTTGGACATCTTACTGATGATTTTCATGCTTTAAAGAAGATATTGAGAGAATTTAATCCATGCGGGGATCAAATTGACTAAGTAATATTTTAACATTTATTTATTGTGATCCTTGTCATTTGGTAGTTGTAGTATCATAACATACTCATTACCATGCATGAGGGTATAAATGTAGCTTTATGCAATCATCTATCATTTTTCAAGGAGTGGAATATCATAACCTATTTGGCTCGCCTTTATCCTTACACTTGGGGGAGAAAGGAGATAGGTAGCCTTATGTTAGGTGAATTCCTTCTAGCAAGAGATCCCTTTATTTCTCCTTAAAATGTTAGTGTAGAAAGTACACTAACATTTTAAGGGGGGGCATACAAACCCCCATTTATTGTTTGCATAAGAATTAGTCCCTTCTTAGTGATGATGGTATATATCTCCTAGGAACTGTGACCTTGTCAATAAAATTGTGGCCTTCTTGATCTATGTGAATGTCTCTTTGGTGGTGATATTAGGTTTTATATCCCTCAAGAGTGTGACCTTTCTTGGCATATTATGTTTCCCTTGGTGTTAATGTTATTGCTAGTATTTCCTAAGGTGTGAATTTATTTTTCCATGACTTGTCCTCTCTTGGTGGTGATGTCATGTGTGATATCCCCTAAGGTGTGACCTTTTATGTATGGAGCAAAGCCCTTTTTAATTCATCTCTTATGGTGGTTTTGATACAACATCCCTTGAGCTTTTAGCCTTATCCTATTATCGTTTATGCACCCCCTAAGGTGAGTTTTATTCATCCCCCGAGACATTAAACTTGAACACCCCTTCTAACATGGCCACCTAGCATAACATAATTTTCTTTCCAATGGAGCCATGTGTTTCATGAGTGATGTGGCATAAAACAACTTACTAGTCCTCATATAAGCTAGCATATATTTGATGCATGATGTTTGGTATTTGAGAGAATTTAAGAATGAGGTCTCTTTTCCATACCAACTTGAACTTTTAGTACTAACCCTATATTTTTTGTGTGCCTTTTTGTTTGTCTTCTTAATTTATACATTATATTTACATCATGTATGTTTCCATTTCATTATATTTATCGTCCATTGTGCCATTTTTTTTCATTGTGTTTTCTGACATTGTATATTTTTGTATGTTATCTTGTTGCATATCATACATGTTTTCCTTTGGGATCATGTTGTTTTTCCATGTGATCTTGGATCCTTGGGGCTTGTGAACTCCCCCTAGATTCATTTTCATCCTATCTCTTCAACATTTGGACAATCGGACCCCTCTTGACATATTTTCTACTTTAGTGTGAGTTTGAGCGTAAGTTCATAATCTCACTAAAGTGGGGGCTAAATGTACCATCATAAATTTTCACCCTTAACAATTTCACTTTATATTCCCCCCCCCCCCTTAAATTATTGGACCTAATTGAGTATTTAAATTCCTAAATTATGCATTCTATGGCCTATTTTTAACATTTTTTGAGGAATTACAAGCAGGAAACAATTGCATTTATCTAAGACCTTACCCCCAACACTTAAAATTCTCAAACATAGGGCAAGGAAACTCACACCTTGGGCATGAGTGTCCCCCTATTTTGGCTCCAAATTCAACCATGTTGATTGTGGTAATTTAATGTTTATAATTCAAGTGTCTAAAGTTGGTCATCGAGATTTAATTTTTGGGAAATTGAATAAATTCCTAAAAAATACCTAGTTACTGCATCATTTGAATATCAACTAGCAAGAGGTGAACATTAAGAGAAATTACTATCATCAGGAGCATTCAAGAGCAGCATTTTCAGAGTTTTATTGCAACAATTCAGGATACTAACATCATGTCAAATATTATGTGATTTTATGTGTATTCATGTTGTCATTGTTTTGTGAAGGCTAACACTTTTGTAGGTCTCCAAGTAATTCAAGCACTCAAGCAATCAAGAAAAATAAGATCCACATCCTTGAGGTGATGTGTATGACTTCAATCCTTCAAGGAAGCCATTAAGGGGTGGTGAGTTGCATCACTTTGTGATTTCATCATTCCTTCCTTTCAATTATTCATTTATCATTAATATTGCCATTATGAAAGGGGAAACACTTACATGGGGTTTGAATGAGGAAATCCCCTAAATGGCCCAACATTTCCTCTCTTTGTGAATGTGAAGATCTCAAGTTTAAAGAGGATTGAAAGGATCTTGAAGGAAATTTATTCATTTTTACATTTGAATCCCTACACCTTGTCAACCCACAAAAATTCAGTTATAGAAATATCTGACAATGTTTTGACAGATTTGCAGGCAAGAATCTAAAGCTCAGATCGAACATCAAAGGACCCCAAAATAGATCTAGAGAATATCTACAAGGAAACTCACGCCCTAGGCATCTATTTCCTCCATTTTCTAACCCAAATTTGAATCATAGGTGCACAATATCCTTCTCTACTCATTTAAGTTGTCTGAATTTTTTTGAGAATTTTTGTGTCTATTATATTTGTATCAAATCAATAAATTGCACTATCCCCTAGTTAGATCATTCCATTTCATCATTAGGACATTTCTAGCTTTGGTTAAGGGCTGATTGACTCACCTATCAGGTTGTAAGTCAATCACATACCTTATTCAACTCCATCAAACCCTCATTCCACCTTTGCATTCCATTCCAAATAAATTCATACATTATACACATATTTAGAAACATTTGGGAAAGTTTTCAAACCCTAAGGTGAAAACTCAAAGGTTTCCCTTTCTTTTTGTTTCACTCTCAAGTTTATACACTATCTCGTAATCCCTACGACTTTATACAACACTCTTACAACATTCTTTTTAGCTTTCTTTTTCTCTTTTCTTTCTTAAGCCTTTGCAAGTGATAATGTTCTTGTTTCTTATTACTATTACAAGTATTTATTTTTTTGTAGCCCTTAGCACCTCAATATTATCACATCCCTTCTCTTTCATCTTACTTCCACTACCTCGCATTCACAACTCTGACCATTCCCTAAAATATTTGGGGTAGGAGCACTCACACGCTATTTTTTATCTATATATCTACTTTTATCTATATATCTATTGGCTACTCTTAAGGTAGAAATACTGAAGTGGGTATTTGACTTAGAAAAATCCCTAATAATACCAAAAAAAATCCTTTTCTTTGATCTTGTAGGTATTTTAAGAAAACTCAACCACGCAAAGCCTTACAAGTGCTTTCTTGTTTATTGTTTATTTCTTTCTTTTATAAAAACTTGCGTGAATCTTGTTATTTAGATTATTTCTTTATACTATTATCTAATATTTACTAGTGCATTTTCTATTTTTGGTTTTATAGACTAAGCAAACAACAAAGTTGGACTTTTATGTTTCCTAAAAGCTTTTTTGTATTTTATTCATATGGATGATAGCACAATGCATGGATGTCTATATGAAACATTGGAATCCTAGGTAGTGGTTGCCTCCTTTTGGCTCCAAGTTCTTGTTTTTGTTCTCTTATTAGCTCTATAACTTATTTTTATAAATTATTATTTTATTTTCCATAAGATATTGTTTTATCAACTTTATTCTATCATTTTAGTTAAATAAAGTCATTTATTTTAAAATACTTCTAGGATTTTAGAGTTATTTTATTAAACAATATTAAACCCGTGCAATCCTCATGTAAAAGGGGAAAATCATTTGACTAATATATTTTAGCTGAATTGCAAAATTTTCTCTTTTACATAAAGCCTTTGAATTTCATAAGAAATTTAGAAAAGCCATTTTATAACTTTAAAAATCAATTTGTATAAATCCAACCTCCAATCAAATACTTCAAACTAGTTGAACCTCATTTTTATACATATCTGGTTGGAATTCCCACAAGAATCAAGCCTTTTCAAAATAAACACAAGAATTTGAATAGTCAATCTCATGGAAATTCATCTTCCAACTAGATTTTTTCATTTGGACATTCTCAATAGGATCTATCCACATGCAAATAAGAATTACACATAATCAGCATGAAAATTAATTTCTTTTCCAAAGTTAAAATAAAATTTGATGAGCTAAAAGACTTTTGAAAACTCTATGTTCCCAACTAGATATCAAGTCAAACATGTAATTCAAAGACTTTGTTTCCACATGACTTATTACAAATAATATTAGATACTAACTTTGTAGATTTCAAAAGTGCATCTACATATTTTTACAAGTATAATATCTACATACATTTGACTTGCACTTTCCCACAAATTTGATTAAGCACTAAAATATGAAATATATGGAAACTTGAATTCTAACAAGATATTTTCAAAGCTAAAGAGCTAAATCTCATACATTATATTAACTTCATATAGGTCATTTCAAAAGGGAAAAATACATAGCATTGAGTTGCGCTTATAAAAGCATTAGTGACTTGTCTACTACCTTAGATAATAAATACATGATATAAGTATAAATATAAACTCATTACTATAAAAAATCAAGAGTCATTATCGATATTCATAAGCAAGAAAAAAGAAAAGAAAAGAGCAACCCACAACCATAGCAATAATCACATAGGAAAATAAGGTCCTAATCAAAATGCCAAAGGAAGTATTGTAATTATCATAGCTTTGAACATCAAATAAGTGCCCTAAACACTATCATTTTATTTCATCCTTTCTAAATAAGAAAAATGAAGTAAATAGTAAGAAGGAAAGACGAAAACTGAACTATAAATGGTAGTGCATCATTCAATCATAAGATAAATTCCATAATATAGGAGCTCTCCAAGAGGGTAAGAATCACACATAACCTAACCGTAAACACAATACCCCACATGATATAGAAAAATTTATATGATATTTTGATTTAGTATTTGAAAACCATATTTTTTAAGCTAAAAAATCCTAATTTCCTCCAAAGTTAGAAAATAACTCAATCCCATCCTATGATTTTAGGAATTAATGATGTCCCAAGGCCAAAACATGAATTAAGAGTTCAAAGGAGTAAAATTTGAATATAATATCGCCATAGTATGGGGAAATATAACCAATAAGAATCTAGGTCATGTCATTTTGACATAACTCAACCAAAGAATGACCAATGTGGACATAATCGATAGGGCCCACAAGTGTTAGGAAATAAATGGTTAATAACCAAAATATTTAATTTTTTTCTTGCATAACCCCATGAGAGAAAATAATGCATACAAGCTTATAGAATAACCATTATGCAAAGATCAAATATTCAAGCCACTAGATATACCTTGGAAATCCCCTCAAGAGGGAAAAACCTAACCTCCAAAAAAATCCACACTTTATGTATTATTTAGCAATAAAACATTACAATGCACTTACAAAGTTTCCATAAATAAACACTTGAAACAAGGGGTGACTAAATGATCCACACATGCAACACAAATAGTTGCATACACTCTCACAATATGTTAACATAACTTCTAAATCATATGAACATGAACTTCCATGAAGTAGCCATAGAAAGAAGAGAGAAAAAGCTATAAATCATATCATGCAACTATAGTGTAGGGAATATATTATAATTAGGTTAATTGTTCCAAATTATTTCCAATCCATTCTCATCCTCAATTAGATGTAGATCCAATTCCTATTGGCTCACCTTCATGGTTTATAGTCAATCTATTCACCTTGTTGATCTACATCTTAATGTAACTTGGAAAAAGGCCCCCTTGCATCCTAGGTTCTTTGCATTTAGGACCTACGATCCCTTTTCATATATTAAATTTTGGTGAACCTAACCTGTTAACATTATATACCTTCTGAAAATTCACCCTAGATTTAAGTTTTGCATTGCATTATTTTGCATCTTTCATTTAGGGTTTCATCTTTGCATCATAAAAAGATAAAAATATTTTAAAATTGCATCAGAAGTTGCATTAGGGTTTGTTTCAGTAATATTTAGATCTGATTTCATTCACTAGGTGGTTAAAGTTTCAAACTGTTCATTACATTTTGCATCTTTTATTTAAACCTAAAAAGTGAAAAAATTGCATTGTTTTGTTTCAAGTTTGCATCAAATCATCATTTTCAAAATTTTGCTTCTTAGACTCAATCAATTGTTGCATGATTAATATATGTAGATTTCATTCACAATTTTCCTTTATTGTTACATATTTGTATTTGAATTACATTATCTTAAATTGAAGAAATTTTGGAAAAATAGTCACTGTTAAGCCTATATGCAAACAGAAACGGTAACATTAAACAACATAAAAAAATCATTTTTTTAGTTTTTTGAACCCTTGTTAGGGAATCAGATGCCCTTGGACATCATGTCCTACTACAGGTGTTTCAGAGAAACTCTACACATAGTTTGGTCACTATAGTTTCACTTTGTTCCTTCTTGCAGATGTTTGATTTGAAATTTTGAAACAATGTTATTGCATGTGTAAGAAAGGTGTTATTTTGCTTGATTTATGTCAAAACTTGAAAAAAAATTATTGCTTTTTAATGCTTAAAATTTTCAGATTTGAAGAACAATTGCTTGCATTTTTTGAATCATTGCTTAATTTGGGTGTATTAGTTTTTATTTTTGTACAAATTCAAAACCCTAGGTTTTTACAACACATTGAAAATCCATAAGGCAAGTAGTAGCATGTTTCATTTTCAAAGATGTGATTTTGATATAGTTAATCATGGATTATATAAGTCTAATCTTCCTACTTATGAGTACAATCTATGGAAACAAAATGAGGTCATTAACCAACATGTTAGTCATTCTCCCATGATATTTCTTAACTATGAGAGTACCTTGATGAAAGAAAATGAAACCATTGACACATTTATTACTATCACTTTTCCTATTCTCCATTCACCTCTCAACATCTCCCCCACTTGTGAGAATGTTTTGGTGCAAGAGGATACAATCATAGATAATCATGACAATCATAGTGGTTCTTCTCCTTATGCCTCTCCTAATTGTGACAAAGGTACCTTGGTGTTAGAAGATCCAATCATTGAGCATCATGAGAATCTTGTTTGTTTCTCTCCCCCTACTCCTAATTGGGAGGATATTGTTGGGAAAGATGATAAAATCATTGATACATTTGTTTCAAAAGATAGTAAGATGCCTTGCTTAGATGAACATGATAAGGTCACCTTAGATCCCCCCTTGTTAGAAAATCATCAACAAGAGATAAAATTCATTGAGGTTATGAACGCACAAGTGACTATTATGTCTCCTTTGATTATTAGACCTCCTCAAACTCCTTGTGGACCTCCTAAGAATCATCTAATTATTGGGCCTCCTAAAACCTCTTTTAAACCTCCTAAGAGTTCTCTAATTATTGGACCTCCTAAAATTCCCCTAATTATTAAACCTCCTAAGTCACCTTTCTTATAGGACCTCCCAAACCTCCAGGTGTTATCTTAAAATTTGCAAGACAACTCATTAGTAATTATGTGTTGCAACAACTGTTATCATATCGTAGCTCATAGATATAATACTGTGAAAAATAAGAAACCAAAACAAACACCAAGATCCATTCCATTACCTCAACCATATCTCCCACCTGTACCTAACATTCCACAGCATAGTGGTAGAGAATTTGATCTTGTTGAGCAACTTTGTAACACTCCTACTAAGATATCCATGTGGGATTTGATTAAAATATCACCTATTTACCATGGAATCTTCAAAGTGCTTTGCAAAAATTTGTAATCCCTCCTAGTGTGTAACCAAATGATATGGTAGCTTTGATTGAGAATATGGATCAACCCAATTTAGATATTATCTTTCATCAAAATGAGTTACCTCTTTAGAAACTCAAAAACAAAATGATGCTTTGATGATATTTTTTGTCATTAACAAGACTGGGATTAGGCATACCCATGTTCATAATGGTTTAGGACTTAATGTTTGTAGTGTAAATCTATTGGATAAAATTAGAGTGGACAAGACTAAAATTCAACCAAATTCTTTTTCCATCCACGGTTTCAATAATGTGGGGAAACAACTGCTTGGTGTGATAACAATACCTATCAAATTCGAATATGTTACTTTGCAAACTCTTGTCCATGTCATGCCCCAAGATCTTTCAAATAATATTCTCTTGGGTAGACCATGGATTCATGAAATTAATGCAGTGCCTTCAACACTTCATCATTCATTGAAGTATGTACACAACAATAAGGTTTACACGATAAAAGTTGACCCTAAATTTGAATGGTGTTTACAAATTAAAATAAGAACAAAGGATTCTCTTAGAATATTGACACCAACTACAAAATTAGAACCTTTACAATTTGAGGGTAGAGATGAGAGCTTTCCATTCATGACAAAGTCATTGGATGATGATTGGGGACCATTAGATTTCACACCTAGTTTCATAGGGGAATACAAGATTATAGAAAAAATTAAGGAAAAAGAGAAAGAAGTTACAGTGGTATCAACACAATCTAACATTAAAAAATCCAAGACACAAGAGTTCATAACTTCTAGCAAAGAAGAAAACACAAATTACACATCCACATATGATGAAAGTAACTATGAAAAAATACCTTCCTCAAAAGAAATTGAAAAACTTTATAGAAGAGGGTACCAACTCTTGAAACAATTTGGCCATAATGGAAACGGATGTGGCATAAAATAACAAGGTATCCATGTCCCCATGGAGCCTATCACACAAGAAACAGCAAGAGGTATTGGTTATTATCCTTCAAAAACATCAAAGAGCCTTTCACTTAATCAATAGCATTAGTTGTTTCTCCTTCTCATGTGGTAGTTGTAGTGTCACAACATGCTCACTACCATCCATGAGGGTGTAAACTAGGCTTTATGCAATCATATTTTATTTTGCAAGGAGAAAAATATCATCCATTTTGGCCTCCTCTTTGTCCCTACACTTGGGGGGCAAGGGGTTAGCTATCCTTGTCTAGGTGCATTCCTTCTAGCAAGGGATCCCTCTTCATCTCCTTAAAACGTTAGTGTAGCAAGTACACTAACATTTTAAGTGGGGAATATAGACCCCTACTCATTGTTTGCATAGGAAATGGCCCCTTCTTAGTGATGATAGCATACATATCCTCAGAAGTGTGACCTTTCCAACCAAATGTGGCTTTCTTAATCCATGTGACGTGTCTCCTTTATGGTGATATTAGACTTGGTTTCCGAAAAGAGTGTGACCTTTCTTGGCATATGATGTTCCCCTCAGTGGTGATGTTATGGTTGGTATTCCCTAAGGCATTATATTTTATTCCTTAACTAGTCCTCTCTTGGTGGTGATGTCATGTGTTATGTTCCCTTTAAGGTGTGACCTTCAGTTATTAAGTAAAGCCCCTTTGATTGTTACCTTTTGTGGTGATGTTATGGTACATCCCTTAAAGTTTTAACCTTGTCATGTTTGTCCCTCATAATGTTAAACCTTGTCATATTCATCCCTTGTGATGTTAAACCTTTTCATATATGTCCTCCATGATGTTAAACATTGGCATTTTTGCTCCACTTTGTTCACAGGAGTTGAAGTATGTAGCGTTGGTATAGTATCTTGTGGCACCTTATCAAGGTTATCGGGGAATATAACTCTTGGTATGGTTGTTATGGGAAAGCCTTGTACACCTAGTGTGTGTTTCCCATTTTTATTTTTTCCACCTTGTTATGGGAACACCTTGTATACCTAGTGTGTGTGTCTCATTTTATCTTGTCTTGGGGGCTCACCTAGTGAAAAGCGATCCTCACTAGCTCGTGTACCTTCCAATTTGTGATTCACCTAGAAAATATTAAACTTTTCTATGGCGTGAGTCATGAACTCCCTTTAACATGGCCACCTAGCATAACACAACTTTCTTTACAGTGGAGCCATGTGCTTCATAAGTGATTTTGCATCCTTGTGAGAGCATTTAGATAGCACATTTGATGGATCATGTTTGGTATTTGAGACAATTTAAGACCAAGGTCTCTTTGCCTTACCTACTTGAATCCTTTTTAGTACTGACCTTGTGTTTTGTTGTGTTTCTTTTCAATTTTATTCTTCGTGTTTACATCATGTTTGTTTTCATTTCACCATCATCTTTATGTTCTATTTATGTCATGTGTGTTTTCATCATGTATGCTTCATGTTTTCTGACATGTATGTTTGTATGTTGTTTTTCTACATATCATACATGTGTGTTCCTTTATGATTATGTTGGTTTTCCATGGGATTTGGATCTCAAGGACTTGCATAATCTCCTTGATCCTTAGTCATCCTATCTCTTCAACATTTGGACAATTGGAACCCTCTTAACATATTTTTCTACTTTAGTGTGAGTTTGAGCATAACACCATACTCTCACTAGAGTGGGGGCTAAATGCAGTGTCAAAAATTATCACCCTTAACAATTTCACACCCTAAATCATTGATCCTTTAAATTGACTTCATAATGTCCTAAAATTATGTATTCTGGAGCCCATTTGTATCATTTTTCAATAAACTGCAAGAATTGAATAGATGTATCCAATTCATATGTTGTTCCTGACATGAAATGTCCTATAATTTTGGGCTAGGACCCATACACCCTTGGGTGTATAGGTCCCCCTTCTTAGCCAGGACCTATTTTTGGACATGTTGGCAGCATTTTAACATTTAGAATTCAAATTTCAAGTTTCAGCTTTTAGGATCTAATTTTCAAAGAATTGAATAAATGCTTATAAATACCTAGTCTTTTCACCATTTGAAACTAGAAGTGAAAGAAAAAAGCAAGAGGTAAAAATTAAGAGCATTCAAAATCAAGTAAAGAGCAACATTTCAGATATTTATTGCAGCAATTCAATATCCAAGCATTATGTCAAAGTGTCTATGAGTTCATGTGATTATATCATCATTGTTTTATGAAGGCTAACCCACTTTGTAGTTCTCCAAAGCATTCAATCATTCAAGAAATAAAGATTCAATACCTTGAGGTGATGTGCATGACTTTAGTTCTTCAAGGAATCCATTGAAGGGTGGTGAGTTTCAGCACTTTGTGATTTCATTATTCCTTCCTTTTAATTATCCATTTATCATCAACATTGTCATTATGGAAGTGGAAAAACTTACATGAGGTTTGGCTGAGGCAAGCCCCTAAATTTTCCCAACATTTCCTCTCTTTGTGAATGTGCAGATCTTAGATTGAAGAGGATTGAAGAATGATTGAAGATAATTTGTCCATTATTGAATTTATTGTCATACATTTTGTCAAGACACAAAAACTCACCAACATATTTATATGATGGCACTCTAATAATTTTGTAGGAAAAAAATAGAAGCCCATATCCAGCACCAAAGGACCCCAAAAGTTTACTAAGACACCCCTAAGAAGACCTAGATGCCCTTGTGCATATATGTCCTCTTAGGCACATTGAAATCAATTTTTCTGACTAGGTTTGTTGTCCTCTATACTTTCCAAATCTATCAAAAATTGATTGTTTTTGTCTGTTAGTTGTTAGGATCTTGTAATTTACATATTAGGGCACATAGTCTAATTATATTAATAATCCCAAATCATTTACAATCCATTTCCATCCTCAATTAGATGTAGATCCAAGTCTGATTGGCTCACCTTCATGGTGGAAAGTCAATCTAATCACCTTATTGATTTGCATCTTAATGTAACTTAGAAAAATTTCCCCTTGCATCTTAAGTTATTTTCATTTAGGACCTAAGATCCCTTTTCCTATGTTACGGCAACATGTCCTTCTATGAACACCTCAAAGTGCTAAGTTGTGTCAAGTATGATCTCCTTTACAACCCTAGATGAAAATCCTCAACAACATCCAACCAGTCAATCTCATAGATCAAATAAAACATATGTATCATGTAAAACCAAAATTGATGTAAGACTCTCTAACTAAGGAAGATAAAACTCAAATATTCATTCCTAAACCAAGAAATCAAACCAATAAACATCTCCTAAAATTCCTCATCAATAGATGATAACATAAATACAATCATATGTACAAGGAGAAAACCATGCTAAACACCCCTCAAATGAATCCTCCAAAAATAAAAAACAAAGCTCAAGATACAAATTTATGAGAATATAAAGAATAAAATATAATACATCTAGAAATAACAATGGGAAATACCTCTCAAATAATAAACTATTGATTAGACCAAGACTGTAGAATGAGAATTCTCCTCCAAGATAACCAAGTTATCATGACTCACTCCAAGAAAAATCTCCTCTCAAGTCCATCATGAACTCCTATCCATATCCAAGTGAAGATTCTATGGACTTCCTACTGCAACCTCCAAAGAGTAATTGTCTCAAAAAAATTATCTAAACACAAGAGAACTCTAGACTCACCTATGTCTCCATGTATCATGAGCACTTTCAACTAATCAATCCATGCTATGCTCCAAATTTAACACATCACTCTCATGATGCTCCCAAGAAAATGATTAATGTATTCAATACCAAGAGAACCAACAATACCATTATCAATGCTCCAAATACATAATCAAGAACCCAATCATGACATCATGATCTAACATATCCTCTTAGGAGATCACATGCATCAATGCACACATCTTGATCTCAAGAAAATTTATATAATTCCAATACTCAAAACCAATATCTAGAGTAAACCAAGACACAATACAAAACACATATAAACTAAGGATCAACATCTCCAATTATAGTAAAATAAACATATCCTAGTAATAGAACTCAAGATGTCAAAACACTCATACTACATAAGAATCACAATCCAAGAATTTTTCCATCATACCCTACCACTATAGAAGATCATCCATCACTAGGTAACAAATTCACATCACTAGAAAATATCCCACTAAATCATGATACACTATATCTATGATATTATGAAAACAATCTCCTAATATGAATATCATCATGGTCCATACATAGTCAATTGTAAAGCCAATAAAACAAAAGTATAACCAAGATCTCCAATCCAAGGAAATAAACCATCGTTTCCAAAACCTCACACTAAATTATGTATCCAAACTATCCATTATTTATCATGATAAACATGTTACAATTCCCAATAATTGACTATCTAGGCACTTTAATCATCCATCCTCTCATCCCAATACAACATAGCACTACATAAATGACCACAAACAAGGAAAACTAACAAATTTTGTATCAACACCAAATCAATCTCATGCATATAAATAGTCCACATCCAAGTCATCCCATTGCAATCGATGAGTTGTGTATACCCAAAAATTTCATAACTCATAGATCATAAATAATGAAACATGCAAACTCATCATCACATCAGTAACCTACAAATTGAGATATCAAAGAGAATAATCTTGTAGAGCTCAAGAATCAAACACTAGATCAACCACATATATGACATTCCAAACAATTTCACAAATTAGTAACCAACCAAGAATCTAGGAGATAAGAATGTAGGAACCAACCAAGAATCTAGGAGATAAGAATGTAACCTCCCCCACACTACCACCAATCAACCACATACAAGATCATGTCATGTCAATGCTCTAATGTACTTGTATATTCATGATACCATAATCATAACCATCATTGTATATGTACCAAATCTCACTATGCCAAGACTCCAAGTATTCACAAGTATCAATTCATGTCCTTAAACCAAAAGGCAACTTGTGTACTTGTCACTATCAAACTCCAAACCCTAAAATACCTATAAACCTGTATTAAGAAGTAACGAATCTTCAAATATGTTGTACCATCATATATGTCTTGTAAAATATGCTTTTATTTAAGGTTTTTCCTCTTGACTCATTTGGATGCTCTCAAAATCATGCCCTAAATCTTAGGCCTCTATAAGTGATCAAACAAGTACCAAACTCTCTCTACACACCAAACTAAAAATTTGCATGATCCACTATTTAGTGCACTATAAATTCTCTCCTATGCCTATTCAAAATTTAAAAAAATTATTATATATGCAAAATTTATTACAAAACCATGTTCCAAATAATCATCTAACTTCATGTACCCAAAAATTGATGAAAATAGAAAAACAAGGAACTAAACCTATACCACTACATAGTTCTCGAAAAGACATTTTCATCAACTATTAGAAGTCAAAAATCAAACATCGTAGGTGAAATTTATGCTCTTGAAGAAAAGAAAAAAAATCCCTAATTTAGCCTATAGGTGTGGTTGGTGGGCAACCCATTAACAACAACACTTGACTGACACTATGGCAAAGGGAGGATGAAAAAACAAAAAAAGGTTTAAAATTATTTTAAGCCCCAAAGGGATAGGCAACTAGCCCCCATTGGACCAGGGGATGAGGGGCCTAAGTCCCCATCATCCAATGAACAACCACAAGTAGTGGTACCCTCACAACACCGCAGGGTACGCCCCTATGTGGTTGCACCAGGGGGTATGGGGAGTTTAAGAACCCCCAGCTCCCCACCCTCCTTCCCCCAATTTTATTTTTTTCAATAATAAATTTTTAATTTTATTTTTAATCATAGGTTTTTATATTTTATAACTTTTTACCTCTATAGTTAACCCATACAATCGTACGAGCAGGGTTGTGGTGGTAAGAAAAAATTACATTTTTTCACTAGCCTAAATATGGAAAATTTTATATCAATCTTTGTTTCTCAGACATCCTGGATCAAATGGTGAGGTTTGTTTTGTCTCAAGAGGTCATTTAAAATTCCCCTATAAAACCCTCATATGAAACACATCCAAGAAACCCCTTTGAGTAGTTTTTTTAAAACCTCATATCTATAGTAAACCCAAAAAAAAGTGTAAACCCCAAATCTACAAAACAAGAACCTACACAAACCCTCATACCTTGAAATGACTCAAATATTTCTTACATTGTTGTGGATTCAAATTTTCTCTAGATCTACTCAAATAAGAGATACAAAACTTGGGAACTCACACCTCCCACAACCATCAATAAATCTTCGATTCCACTTGTTAGGAAATAAATGTTTAATTAATTTTCTACATAATCCTATAAGAGAGAATCATGCATGCAAGCTTACAAATAACCATAATGAAAATATCAAATAAACACCACAAGATAACAAAAGATATACCCTAGGAAAACCCTCAAGAGAAAAAAACCTAGCTACCAAAAGCATCCACACTCTATGAACTATTTAGCAATAAAACATTATAATGTATTTATAGATTTTTCATGAATACTTATAAAACATCAAGCTCCTCCAATGCACTCCATTTGTCTAAGAATGTAACCACACATCCCATACCATGTTGCACATATGCACTCGCAAGAGAAAATCAATACAATGACAACCCACTCACCCACCCAACCTTAACCACTAAACATATGCTTTCTTTTATAGATTCAAGCTCACACAAATATAATCAATTGGTAAGACAAAACCATGAGTACACAAAACCATTGACCACTCATTTACTTTTTGCTACTATGTTTTCATATTATAAAATATTTTCCTAATTAATTATTCTACGTCTCCCACACAGAAAATAACTAATCCAATATTACATACAACTTTACAGTTGGACCCAAATAAATGTTTAATGTGGCTAAAAACATATCCTAGATGCACCACACCTAAATATTTGTTTATTTACATAATAAAATAATGCATGTTTTGCAAGGTGTACAGCACCTATTCCTAACAACAAGATTGTGAAAAATGGACTAGCATCTAGATTCCCAACCTCACTGTAATACCCAAATTTGGTAATGAAGTGTACCCAACATTATGATCCATAATAAGTATGGTAGTCAAATACAAACCAGTAATGGTTGACTTGATTGTCGATGCCATCTGAGATACTTTCAACATCACCTTTTATAAAGAAGCGGGGATGATTGGAATAAATAATAAAATAAATACATATGAAGAGGATATGGAGGCATGTCACAAACACATTAATTCTAAATGGATGGAGTATCCTAAATATTCTATTACCAAAATACGCAATACTTTATACTAACTTCCAACAAGAAATTGAAGATATTATCACATTGCTAAGCATAGTAATGGGACTACCAACCACAACCACTTTTGAGATATGGATGTACATGTACATTTAAACCATAATTTTAAATGGAAATATTATCTTGCATTGGGTGAAGATAATAAGTGATAATCTACATTCTTAGTTAAAAAGTATTGGAAATAAGAGGACTTTTATATCACCTCATATCTACTATAAAGTTCACCTTTCCAAATCTAGAGAGAAAATGAATAATGGTTCTTAGTTCAAGGAAATTCCTAGTATATAACCGCTATCCCTAATTGGATTACAAAAAATAAATTATAAAAGATGGAAGGGTGAATGATGCATTCTCAATGTGCCTAGTTAGGTTTTTGGGAGGAGATATGGCCAAAAGAACCTAAGACGTAGCAAAAATTGAAAGTGGAAAGAACAATAAATGGTTCATCTAGTTCCCTAAGTTCTCCTATATTAGACTTGAGGATTCATTGGTTCTCCCTATTACATTCCTAGGTACCCTACTAATAATATCATCCTACTAGAAGTATCAAGACCACTAGTGGACACCCATGCCAACCTTGAACCAAAGCACATAATTGGGGTTCAATTCCCCATTTTCCTTATAAATAATGTGTGTGCAGCCTTGACCTATGCTAAAGATTCAAAGTTTGAATTATAGTTGTATAGTCTATGTTTGTGTGAAGCTCAACTAAATTTGATCTCTTTGGAATAAAGAAAAAATGGGCCTCAAGCACATGCTTTATCTGGAGGACTATTGGGTAGGTTGAAATGATGATAATGAAGTGATAAAAGGAAGTTACTATAGATTAACTAAAACCCAAGTAAAGGAATTTTAAACACGTAGGGTGTCAAATCAAGTCAATGATGACAAAGTATTTCTACATGTGGCCTATGAGATGTAAATAATTCATGATGCACCAATCCTAAAACCAAAATGGGCTAATCTAGAGGAATCAAATATCCAAAATCTCACCAAGAGTATCTCAGATAACAAAATCACTAGTTGGATCAAAATATTAAGTTGTTAAGATTATAAGGGGTCAAAATCACTTATAATAAAAATATTCCAAGTAGAAGAGAAAAATAAGAAGATGTGTTATTACAAAAAAGGAGGATAGAAGAAACTATCTCTATAGCTAAAGACACTTCACAAGAAACAATGACCAGCAATATTCTTGAGACTCTCGAAGTCACAATTGTCTTTGTGTCATCATATTTGAATCCTCTACTACAAGTAATCATGATAGTAGCAACAGATGAGACACCCCTCCCATGAGTATAGGATCAATCTATGATAATGGCACTAGTACAATATCCAATAAAAGATACAATTTATATCTCCTTACTCGTTATCCAACATCATTGAGATAGTTGGCAAGGGTCATTTCACATCTTGTATTTGAATAGAGTTATAATTCCAATTGTCAAGTTTGGGGCATTTCTATGGCTATTTATAATAGACGTCTACCTAGAAATTCCCTTAATTAATTTCAAACATACATCCTACTCTTAATTACTTGAAATAAATGAACTAATTGACTTAATATTTATTCTACTATTCTACTATTGCTTGAAACTAGGTAAATATAATGAAATAATAAGTTGTAACAAATAAAGAGATCATAAATTGTAGCAGAAAATAAAATTAACCTAAGGAAATCATGAATTGTAGTAGACAGTAACAATTTTTGGAAGATAAAACTAATCTAATAAGCTTGTAATAGTAAAAGAAATGAAAATTGAATAATGAACCTAATGCTACGAAATACTTTTCCTTTTCTGTTGGCTAGAATGGGCCCTTCATCCACCTCTAGAGAGAGACTAATCAACTTTTAGTAGTCAATGGATGGATGAAATATTTTTTTCTATTTCATGGCTTGAATCAAAATTACATACTTATTCTAAAAATGACATGATCTTGTATTATTTATTTCTCGAGATTGAAACTAAAACCATCTATGCCACAAATTTGTATATATATCAATTATTCCTTAATTGATAGATATGTTTGTTATCATTGCATACTAACTCAGAGTATTTGCAAAGATAAATTATTTATTACTATTCTAACAATTACTTTTTTTCTAATTAAAAGGTAATTCATAAGATGCTTCTCATGCAATGCACATATTATGCAACTCCTTATAATGAACCACATTCTCAAGAATCATTTGCTGTTGATTATCAATGAGAGTGGACTTTGGTGGAGGATAGGTAGCATGGAACCAATATGGCAAGGTATCTCTAGAGAAGCTCTTACATGGAACCGCCACTTGGTATTTCTCTGTATCCTTATTGGATACATCAACTCAAGATTGAATAAAATACAATTTATTTTACAAAAATATCCAAGTGCATGTGGAGATCAAGAGAATCTTTTGTAGCTACTCAAAATATCTTGGAGTTTTGTGAACTCCACTAAACTCTATATTTTTGATATGATCAAAAAATTGTGCTTTTGTATATCCAAATTTTATTCCAAGCCTACTACCTAAATCTCTCTATCCTAGAGATTTTTTAATCATTAAATTTATATTTTAATATATTAAGCAAAATTTCACAATAATTTATATATGGTGTAGGAGCACCTTATATGCAATTTTTGCTCGAATAATGCATTATTGCAATTTTGGAGTCCTTGTGGTCTTAGGGGGTTAATAGGGTCTTGAATGACCATGATTAATTTTTTAATGCCATTTTCAATCCATTTTGGGCATGGTTTTTTAGTTTGTTGCAGTTTTCAAATAAAATTATCAAAGTTGCTATTTTGGATGTCATGCATTTTGAGCAACTTGGCAAAAAGGTGAAAAATCATTAATGTAAGTGGGGAAACTTGTTTATAATGGATTGAAAATATTTTAATAAGCACGATTCATGCTTTCATGGTCGGGCATTGCATATTGGAAGAGATTTTTGGTGTTTGAGCAAGAATTTGAAGAAGTTTTATTTGTTTTTCCTTTGTAGCAACAAGTTCCTTGCACTTATACGACCTGTACGACCCTACCCATGGAATTAAATCAATTTCATGTTTAATTAATTTGTTTTTTATTTTATTTTTGCATTTTTTTCATGCATTTTTATGGATATATGACCTAAACCCTAGCTGGGTTGACAATGAGGTGAAAAAAATGTGATAACTTTGTTTTTGCCTGTTCAAAATTCTTGTAAACTTATCCAAAATTTTGTCTTGATCTATATTTTGATTAGGTCTTGGTTTTATGTCTTCAAATTCTCACGTTTGGGAGGAATCTTCACCAGTTCGCTTCAAGGAAGCACAAAAAAAGGGTTTATAATTCTATAACAGACCATTTTTTACCTATTCCATACAAAGTAACCCTAGCCCATTTTCAGATATGTGTAGTAAGAGCCAAAAGGGTGTTCCAAATATGTCTTAAATTTTTAATATCACTTCTACAATGAAATTTATGACCAAAAAACCCAAATTAATGCCCTAATATTTTAGGTTTTAAGAGCAAGTTGTCAAGAATGAACAAGAATGCACATTTTTTCCATTTGGATTGAAATCTTGTTTGTGATGTGTTTATTTAGTCTTGTATCTGCATCAAATTTATATAGATCTTGGGCAAATTGGGATTCAAGGAAGGAAAGGAAGGTAAATTTGCAAAATTGGAATAGTCCTCCCTAGTGCTCATTAATAGCCCAAAAGTTGGAAGAAAGAGAAGAAACCAAAGGGGAAGTGACATTAAATAAAAATATTATTGATCTAAAATAAGATATCACCACAAAAACCCCTCAGTAGGATGAAGAAAGAAATAGTATCTCTTTCCAAACAATGATAGAAGAGATAGCCATGGAAATCGATCCCACTTTTTAACTCAATCAATTATTGGGGAAATAAATAAAGAAATTAACCCTATTATTAAATAAATTCAAATAAAATTAGATGTAAAATATATTGAAGAGGTTGAAGATGTTCAATTCAATAAAGTAGCAGATGATTCTTCTACCTAGGGATAAGTTCAACCCAAGGTAATTCAAGAAATAATAGAGACAATCCTCAAGAAGTAACAATTAAAGTCCCAAACCAAGAGGGATATGCATATCAATAAAAATAATCTAGTCCTATGAGGATAAAACTACAATAAATAGGGAAACATGAGGCATAGCTATAGGATTTAGCATAATAGGAGATAGAGCAATAAGGACAAGGAAAAGAATATTCAATGACAACTACATGTATTTGGCTTGAAGTGGAGGTACAAAGAAATAAATTTCAAGTGAGCATAGTCCTTATTGTTTTTAAAATAATATTAGACTATATTGACACTCATAAACCTAAAAGGAAATCCAAGGTTATATCATCAATCACAAGTGATTCAATTGAATACAAGATTGCTCAAATTGCAACGTCTGTGGAAAATAAAGAGTAATGATATGGGCTTAGCAAGTTACCATGAATCCATAATCAATCTAGTGCATGCTACCAAGGAGCAAGAAATCTTAGAACTATAATTCATAGTTACTACTACAACTACTAGGATACAAAATAACAAGCAAAAGAAGCAAGAACTAAAAAATAAAACTGTAGAATTGTAAGAGTATATAAGGAAACTTATGGGACAATTATGACAAGAAGATGGATTCTACACTTCTCTCATACTACTAATGCAAGAAGATGCCTCTTCCCTAGATAAGATGAAGAGCATATCCAATACCGTAAAATAATAGATCAACAATATGGTACATGAAGGAAAAGAGGAGCTCAAGCTCACCATTGATTTATAGGATTTAACCATGGTATTGCAAGGAAATATTTATAAGATAATTGAAGAGTGTGGTAAGAAAAAAGAACAAAATAAAATTGAAATCCCTAAGTTTCTAGCCATAAAGCAACTACATGATAAAAATCTCATCAAGGAGAACATAGTAAATTATTTATCAATTCCTCAACTTAGGAGGTGGATTCAATTACTCAAATGGGAGGAGAAATTAATTGTTGAATGTAAAGGTGAAATAAAGAACTTTAATGACAAGCTATGATATTTTAGTTATGAAGAGATTGCACTCATTGAAGGATTGACTGACATGGTGGTTTATCCAAATAAATTTGAGAAAATTGATGATGTTTTATCCAATTTCAAAAGGTTCTCTCTGAATAAGCTCGATCAACTTGCTAAAGACTTAAATATAGAAATTATTAGTAATATTGATTCTTTTTCTTGCCACCCTCAATTCTAAGAGATAACACAAACCTAAACATGAGGATCAAACTAAGATAAGACCAGACCCAATCTTCTACACTTTGAGATCCATAGTACTTAAGAGGGTAATCCTAATGAAGTTTTGAAAGAAGGATGGAAATGTTTTATGAATAATACTACAAGGATGAAACTAGGTCCAATTGGAATAATTCAATAGAACTAATTAACTATTATTGACTCATAGTATTCTCATTTAACATTTATTTATAGTTATAGACCCCAAATATGTGGATTATTGACATATTCATAAGTGAGAAAATAATTTTATGTTGAGTAGTGCAAGCATGATCCTTTGCACCTTAATCAATATTAAGAACGAATAATTTATAGTAAAAAAATTCCTTTATTCTAATTAATAAAAGATGATAGTTTTGCAAGGTGTGAAACATAATCATTTGCACCTAGTAGCTACAAGAAGACAAATAAACCACCTATAAATTATACACTTGAAAGATGCTCATTATTTTTATAATTGAGTTGTCAGATCAAATGTAGTCTACCTAAGACTAGTGCCTAATCCTATAGAAATATATTCAACCCTATTGTAAATGTGGTAGAAACATAATAACTCTAAATTGGATGAATCTATATTGTAAGGTTCCAACCTTTCTAGAGCTCTAAACCCTCAATTGCATTCAAATTATTAATATGAATCCCATTCTTACTTATCCTATTGCAACTTGCATACCCATAAACTAGATTAGAAATATTTTCTATCATTAACATCTCATAACATAAAGTTTTTCTGGCATTCTTAAAATGAAAAACTAACTAAATCACATTCACAAATACATCAAGTGTGTACCTAGAAACTTTGCAAGAGTTTTCTAAAATATACAAATTAATTGGAAAAATAACGCATAATAAGAACAATAAAAATTCTTACTATTGATTTACCAATGGAAATCACAATGCTAAACAACTACAAAATATATTTGAATTGGACCATGTTTCATTTCCTAGAGGGATTTCAATGGTTATTGTATAGTAGTCTTTAATATTTTCCTACATGCAAACCCAGAGCTTGGTGAAATTCTCAAAACTCACAGAATAACCTTTACAATTCCCATAAAATCAATTTTATAACTAAATAAGTAACTCATATTGGACCTAGGCATGACATTTGACACAAGCTAATCCCCTTAATAATGCAATTGAGTGGGCATGAAAGAATATGCCAAAATATATTTTAAACTCTTCAATATTTCCCCCATTTAGGTAAACTTATAAATGATTTCCCAATTTTAGTTACGATTCTTATGCAATATTTTACCCTTGTGTAAAAATATTTTTAGTAGCCTAATTTTCACCCTATATGTGAATAAAAATATTTTCCAACACCCATATTTCATTTACAAGTGCAAATTCAACCTACATCAAGCATTTTGTCAAGAAAATTGCTTGTGGCCTATTTATGATCACTTTCTTTCTATATCATTCAACATACTTTAATGATTCTAGTGTATTTGAAGACCAAAAATACTTGGGCCATTCTAATGAGCTAGGACATTTCAAAATTGAGTTGAGATATTTTCATTGTTTGAAAGGAATTTTCAATCATTTTTATGCATGAAAAAACTTCATAAAGCATTTTGAATCTTACACGGGGCATTTGAAACCATCCCTGGGCATGTAAAACCTTTACAAGTCATTTTTATGTAGTGTTAGGTGTTTAAATCATCTATAGGCATTTCAAAACACTCTTGATCATGAGAAAACTATTGTTGGGTGTTTTTACCATTACATAGAACATTTTTAGTGTGTGTTGAATGTTTTTTTCTATGTTGGATTGTGAGGTGAAAGGAAATATGCATCCACCCAAGATAATTTCCACATAACCCAAATAGAGAAATCTATACAAAAAAGTATTCAGAATCCATATGCTTAAGAATAGACATCATACCATCACTCATTTATTATTCAAGAGGGAAAACCTAGCCTCCAAAATCATCCATCACTCATTTATTATTCAACAATAAAGATTACAATTTATCTTAAAAGTCCCATGAACACCTTTGAAACATTAAGCCCTCTACAATCACTCCATGTAAACAAGCATGTAACCACACATCCCATGCCATGCTTTAATCCTCACAAATACCAACAAGAGATGCTCTCAACCCCTAGCCAAAATAGCCAAGAAACCAACAATCCAACCTTAGACAACTACCCATGTGTTTGCTTTTATAGAAACAAGCTCACACAAAATAACCAAGTGATATTATATAAAACCATGTGACTAATACCATGAGCTTACAAAATGATTAACCCCCACATTTAATTTTGGTACTAAATTTTTTGAACATTAAATATTTTTCTCATGTGCAATCCCACATTAAATATTTAATCATGTTACATACAACACATAAAGTGGCCTCAATAATGTTATCCCATGTGATGCATGCATCCCTAGATTTCCTAGGTACACCACATAATAATAAAATATTAAATTATAACACTAGGCAAGGTGGAAAACACACCTTTTCCTAACATTCTCTCACTTTTTGTATGCATTACATAAGGGGTAAATGAGTAAACTCAAACATGAAGAAGGGGACAATCCCCATAGCCACATATACCATCAAGGAATCAAAGTACTCCATGTGCTCCATCAAGATACCTACAACAAGAATCAAGGTGATCGCCATCTCAAGAATGAATTCTCTCATCCTCCATCATGCCAATGCACAAAGATAAGAAACCATCCAAAGATATTCCACACTATATGTCACAAAGAAGCATAAGTCCTAACTCTAACTGATATATCAATACACAAATACTCAATCCAAAGGTAATAAACATGTATCAATAGTTGTCAAAATAAAATCACCATAGCTGAAATAGCACCCACATCAAATGCTAACACATCCAAATATCTATACCTCAAAGGCATATGAAACATAACAAGTTAACTTCATGCCATTAACATATACAACCCATAACATGCAATCAAAAGCTACAAGTGCCAAACCTGTCATATAATGAACACACACATCTAGGAGCTCCCATTGCATAGGTAATGTTAAATTTAAAAATGATCAAGGCATCCAAATATCCACCAATAGCAATTTACATAGAAGTGTAATAAACATCATGTAACTTACCAAGGAACACCCACAAAGATATGCAAATCCTACAAATTGATATGCTGCAATACAACTCTCACCACAAGTCTCCATAGATCTCCAAAGTTCTCCACACTCAACAAGGAAAGAGATAAAGGAACATTCATATTGTCACCAAAGAACAATGAACAATACATGACCACAAACATAGTGATAACCATATCTCCAAAAAATATCTCAAAACCAATGTCATGTGAATACAAACATCTAGGAAGTAGAACAAGACCAGAGAGAGAACCCACAAATCAAAATATATAGCATGTCCTTCTACACACACCTCTAAATGCTAAGTTGTGATAAGCATGATCTCCTCCATAAAACCCCAATGGGAATAACATTATCCATATCTAACCATAACTAATATGTTTGCATCTCAAACCAAAGGAAGATCAAACCAAATCCATTCCCAAACCAAGGGACTATGCCCGATAACATCTCCTAAACTCAAAATTAATGAATAATCTCATAATGCATAAGGAGGTAAACATGCCAATATCCTTAAAATGAACCCTCTAGAACTAGAAAACCATAGCTCAAGATCTATATCCTTGAGACTAAAAAGCATAAAACATAATACATTTGAAAATAATAATGGGAAATACCTCTCAGATGATAAACCATCAAGTAGAACAAGAGTGGAGAATTGGAATGCTCCTCCAAGATATCCAAGTCATTGTGACTCATCTAAGAATAATATCCTCATAGGTCCATGTTGAACTCGCCTCTAACCAAGGTGTAGTATCCTTGGACTTCCAGCTAAAACCTCATCGATTATTAACTATATCAACAAATATCTATAATCCCAATAGATATCCTAGCCTCACCTATGTCTCCAAGTATCCATGAACACCTATAACTAATCAATCCATGTTGAAATCCAAATGCAACAAAGCATCATCATGAAGCTCCCAATCAAATGATCAATGTACTAAATACCAAGAGAACCAACCAAGATCAAATTCAAAGACCCAATCATAAAACAAGAACTCAACCATGACATCATGATCTCACATATCCTCAAAAGAATATCATATACTCCAAAGAACATATCATGTACTTATGTCATGCCAATAATCTAAACTAGTAATCAAGAGTACATCATGACATAATAACATAACCATCCTATCAAAAAAGGATCACCTGTCAAATGAAAAATCATGACACCTGAAACAAATACTAAAGATTCCTCCATGGCTAACCAAGATGTCAACATCTACAAATCACTTGAAGATATCCATCTCCTATCAAGAAGATCATACACCATCAAATGGTGAATCTGAATCATTGGCACAAGCTCCCAATGAACCCCAATACCTAGCACTCCATGGAATCAATAAAACCATCCTCTAAATGAGGATCCTCCATGGACCCAACATGATCAAAGAACTCAATACCGAGCTCCCAAAGGGAAGAGTACAAACCATGATCTCCAGACCAAGAAGATACAACACCACCAAACCATCACTGTCACAATCTCACAATGAGTCGTGATTTATCCATCAAATCGTGATAACAACCTCCTCAATGAATATCAACCGAATTCCCTCACATAATCATAGAACTCAATTGTAACATGAGATCCCAAAAGTCAAAGTAAAACCATGATCCTCAAACCAAGAAGATACACTACCACAAACTAATAGGAATCAATCCAACACCACCAACAAGCACCTATATAAATAAATAATTTTATATCGAAGTCCCTAAATAATAAGGAACATCCATGACACCATGATCACCACCAAATGTACCAACAAAAAAATACAGCAGTGTCACACATGTCTGCATCACATAGTCAACAACATAGGTCTCACATTATGATTGCACCTAGTAATACCATCTCTCCATCTCAACATGACAACCAAACCATAAAAACAAGTGACTAAACCAAGCCACATATATGAATTTTCAACAGCACTTAGGCATATATGGGCATAGAAAACCCACACCCAAGTCATAAATACAACTTGTAAGCATAGGCAGCCTACAACAGTGCGCAATTTGTAGATCCAACAATGCAACATACAAATCCAACAATATATTGATAACTATGTCAAATGATAATAATAAGAGATATGCATGTGAGTATACAATGACTCAAACACCAAATCACCAAGATTTGAATAACCATAAGCTCACAAAATCACCATAGTCAACAAGAAACCATAAAAAAATCAGATGGAAATAATATCAAAAAAATCATGTCAAAAATCTCCAAACCTGATCAATTGTGTAGTTCTCTAAACGAGAATTTTGTCAACTATAAGAAGTCCAAAATTTAATTTGGTATGCACAAGTTATGACCTCTCCAAGTATAAAAGGAATATTCAACTTCCAACAAACATTTCTCTATCAAAACAACAAAATATGGAAAAACCACTAATACCATATCATAGTGCTCAAAACACTTTTCCAACAAGTATAAGAAGTTGAAAAATGAACACCCTGGGCAAAAGTTATGCCCCCTAAAAAAAGTTGCACAATTTTGTTATAAGGTACAAAATAGGGGTGGCCTCAGGTGGCCCATCGACAGCGATGGTGATTTGGCGACGCTCGGGCAACACTTGAGCTGAACGGACCCAAAATGAAATTTAAATTGATTTAACTTTTTATTAATCAAAGCTTTCAATGGATTTAATGTTTTTTAGATGAAATTTAATTTTGGTTTAGCCCACAGGACTGGTCCCCCATGAGACCATAAGACTCGCCTGGTGAGACTTTCGATCAGAGCCAACAGCCTATCGGTGGCCACGTGCTACTAGTCTATGAGAACTAACACTTCGTGCGACCTGTCAGCTGCAAACTAGTCGTTGGGGTCTATGGACCCCCCCCCAAAGAAAATTATAATTTTGTTTTATTTTTATTTTAAAATTAAAATTTAAAATTGAGTTTTAAATTTTTTAACCACAAGTAATTTTATTTGTTTTTTTTTCTACAAAATAAATTGTATGGTTGTATGACAGGGCTAAGGAGGGCAATTTTTTTGCATTTTTATAGTGACCAAAATAGGTTCGAATTTTATGTCAATTTTCATTTCTCATACCTCCTGGATCCAATGGTGAGGTTTTTTTTGTACCAAGGGGTCATATGCAATACTTCCCCTACAAAACCCTCATAGTGATATCCATAAAAAATCCTTTAACCAACAAAGATTAATATACCCATATCTATAAAAAATAACCATAGATTTGTAACCTCAAAGCCCCAAATCTGAAAAAAAAACAACCTACACAAAACCCTCATATCTTGCAATGTCTTCATTCTTTTTGTACAAGCTCTTGATTCAATTATACACTAGATCTACTCTAACAAGATTTATACAAACCACATCCATGGCTCTAATACTAAATGAAAGGAAATATGCATCCACCCAAGATAATTTTGACATGACCCAAATAAATAAATAAATGTAAAAAAGTATTCATAATCCATATGCAAAAGAATAAACAACATACCATCAAAGATGACACAAGATATACCCTATAAAAACCCAACTTCTAAAATCATCCATCACTCATGTATTATTCAACAATAAAGATTACAATACATCTTTAGAGTCCCATGAACACCTTTAAAACATCAAGCTCTTTACAAACACTCCATGTGAATAAGCATGTAACCACACATCCCATGTCATGTTTCAATCCTCACAAATTCCAACAAGAGATGCTCTCAACCCCTTAGCCAAAATAGCCAAGCAACCAACAAGCCAACCTTGGACAGCTACCCATGTGTTTGCTTTTATAGAAACAAACACACACAAAACACCAAGTGGTATTACATAAAACCATGTAACTAATACCATGAGCTTACAAAACCATTAACCCCCGCATTTAATTTTGGTACTAAGTTTTCCCAACAAATATTTTTCTCATGTGCAACCCTACATTAAATATTTAATCTAATGTTACATACAACACATAAAGTGGCCCCAAGAGTGCTAACCCATGTGATGCACGCATCTCTAGATTCCCTAGGTGTACCACATAATAATAAATATTACATTATAACATTAAGCAAGTTGGACAACACACTTTTTCCTAACATGAGGAAGCTTTCCTGGGAGATGTTGGATGTGAGAGCCCTATTTTCCTACAACTTATAATCTTACAAACTCACATGAGTGCCCTTCCACATGCCTCCTTTCTATTGCAATGCCCAATCTCATCTTATTACAAATTGAGGATGAAAGCTCTTTTCAATCTTGTGATGGAGAAGAAATATGTGATACAATAAGGAGAATCTACCTGGTATTAATTTGTTGTTCATTCATAAATTTATTTTGCACAAGAGAAATCAATAAAATCAAACTATTTTACCCTTTAAATTTGATTTTTAAATTTCATGTGGCTTAGCATCTAATTCCTTAATTTTCCATGCTTGTCCTTTATGGGACATAATGAAGATTAATAATTTAAATTTAAACCCTCAACACTTAGCTAAAACAATATAAATTGTTTTTAAACGTTTTCAACTCAAAACTAAAAAAGACAATTAATAGTATTCCGATCAAAATGATGGCAATTGAGTCATAAGCTTGAATTGCTTTTGAAGTCAATGAAATTTTATGAGGAGAATTGATATTTACTAGTTAACCTTATATAATCATCATAATTTGAACAACAAACCAATTTTCAAGGGCTACTTTATAACGACAGACAATCCACAAGCACTTAAAATAATTTTCACCAGAACCATAAAACTCAACCAACAACCATAAAATTGAGCCTAAAGGTTGATAATGAATTATCAAAACATGTTCCATTTCCAAAAATATGAAAAAATATATTTTGATGATGCTCTTTAGACACGCTCGCAAGTGTTGGAACATTAAATTTGAACCTAAACTTGTCCAATCACTCCAAAAATTAAATTGGGAGGAGTTTATGATTATCAAAACTTTATCATAAACATATTCTAGATACGAGCTCTAGATCTTAATATTTTAATTCCATATATTTTAGGCTAACTTGCCATCCTGAGGCCTAAATATAAGATTTCTCTACCAAATTAAGGGTTTATTTTCTTAGAAAATGAGGCACAAAAACAAGTGCCAACAAATAAAATGTTGAATATGAGTCACAACATCAAGGAATATCAATGGACTAAGGCAAATTAGAATGTAGAATATTTCAAGATTTTATCAAATTTTGGCTCTCATTGATCCCAATGGAAATTTATGTAGGAGAAAGATCGAGATGTCATGATTAAGGCACTAACGGCTCGTGGGGGTTATCTGAGAAAGGAAGTTGAAAAATTTAAAATATTGGTTGAAATAGATGATGAGCAAGATATTTGAATGATAGATCTTGATGGCCAATTGTACCTAAAGTGAATATTCTTGAAATATACTCCATGATGAATTATGCTTCTATAAAGAGAAAATTATTATATTTTAATTTTGACCATTCATTTATTAGATTTGATTTGGTTCATTCATTTATAACTGATTTTGGCACCTTGTGTCGATAAAAGGGGCATCAATCTATGAAAACTAGAAAATAGATGGTGCAACTATGGCTACAGTGAAGGTTTGGTCTGATGGGCCCATGTTAGGGCTTTCATGCCCATAACGACCTATTTTGGCCTCCTTCTCTCCTTTTCAGCAATTGCATGCTCGTTTGGGCTATTCAAGGGGTTCTCTTTTGCATTTGGGGCAGCATTGGGGTGCACCTCAAGCCCAAGGGTCTCATAAAGGGGATTTTTTCTTTCTTCTTACTATTTTGGGTTCCTGAGCTTTGGGTTGGTTTTTTCGAGGGGTTTTTTCTCCTTGATCCAATATGGTAGTGATTGCAGAGGCTGCCTCAAATCAAAGGGTTTCTTTTTGGGAGAGTTTGTCTGGGAATATTCCATCTTCATTTGTGCATGCAAGTGCAGAAAACTCATTAAATAGATCCTCTTGTGGGGATGGTCTGTTTCAGATCGGAGGTCCTTGAATCTCAAAAATTAATGGGTGTTTGGAGCGGTGCCAAGATCGATCGGTCTTGGTAATTAAGCCATCCTCAATTGAAGAAGAAATGAATTACATGATGAACCATACTCTAATCTGCAAGTTTATGGGAATTCAAGTATCTCTTCCCTTTCTGGAGTCGAGGGCTTGGTGCACATGGAATCCTGAGGGAGAAATAGAAATTGTGTTGGCTTCTAACAACATTTTTCCACTGATGTTCAATTGCATAGCAGATTGCAACAAGGCCTTTGAAGAAGGTCCCTATTTTTATAATCAGGTGGGTTTGTTTATCAAGCCATGGCGTACTAGTTTTAACCCTTTAGAAGAATTTTCATCCCATATTCTTGTTTGGGTGCATCTTCCCTGGTTTCCTTGTGAATTTTGGAGGAATGATATTCTACACTCAATTGCTATGTTACTTAGCAAATCGGTGGGTCCTTCCCAATAGACGTTGGATAAAAGGGTAATTTCTTATGCTCGTATATGTGTTGAAATTGATTTAAATAACCCTTTTTGTGATTCTCTAGAAATTCATATTGGTTCCACCTTGTGGATTCAATAATTGGATTATAAAGCCCTCCCATTTAGGTGTTGAATTTGTCATGAGTATGGTCACCTTTAAAAATTATGTCCCATAGTTCACTCTTTTGGACCTCCTATAAATCAAGCTTCATGGCAACCTCCTAAGATGGACAAAGGAAAGGCTTATGTGTCAGGGAAAGCAACAAATAAGGATGGACTCACTCTTGTTAAGCCTTGTAATGGGTGCAGAGGGAAAAAATGACTCTTAAGGATAGGAAGGACAGTGGAATCTTCAATTGCTTTGATGCTCTAAAGGATCTAGGCCAATAGGAGGTAAATCCTGGTATGTTGGATCTTGAATTGGGAGATTTGGTGGCAAAGCAGGTGTCAACTAGAGTTAATGAGAATCAAGATTTTAAGTGGTAGACATGGTTGTTGCCTAGATGAATATGGACCTTACTCTTGGGTCTACAGAGGGACCTATGGAATATGTTTGCATGGCAAAGAATGTTGAGTCATATTTCACTGCCAGTGCACCTCCTTTGGGACATGCAAAGCTGGATTTTGGGAAAGGCAACAAATCCTCTTCTCCCTCTCTTAGAATATAGCAAAATAATATTAAGAAGGGGGCTTCAGAGAAACATTTTAAGGTGTGGAGAAAGAAGGATTTAGACAAAATTCTAATTATGGGTGAGATGTTGGTGGAGTAAAGGTCAGTTAAAACCCTTGATTCCCACTTCCCACTCTCTAAAATGGTTATTCTATTGTGGAATGTAAGGGGCTTGAACAGTGGCCCTAGACAAAAATTTGTTCAGGAGTTGGTGAGAACTCATTCACCAGATATGTTGTTTATTCAAGAGAAAAAACTTGTTGTGGAGAGCATGTGTAATCTAGCTCCTAGAATTTGGTGAAAATTCAATGTTGGTATATTGGTGCTTAGGGTAATGCTAGTGGTGTAGCCTACTTATGGAACCCACTGAAGATTTCCCCTCTCTGGTGGTTCTCTAGTAATTTTTCTATTTGTGTTGTTGGTTCGAGTTTGGAGTTTGGAGAGATTATTCTCCTCTCTAATGTTTATGCCCCAGCTGATCTTCTTGGAAAGTATCACCTCTAGTCTCATATTCGTTATGTTCAGAGTCTGGATCCTATATTTCCTTGGGTTGTTGTTGGAGATTTTAATGTCATTGTTGATTTGGAGGAAAAGAGGGGTGGAGTGCAAAGGTTGAATCCATCAACCTTTCTTTTTAGGGATAATATTTTTGCCTTAAATCTAGTGGATATAAAGCCTAGCAATGGCCATTTCATGTGGAATAATAGGAGAAGTGGGGATTATTCCATTGATGAAAGTTTGGATAGGTTTTTGCTTTCTTTCTTTTTGATTCGGGGCAATTGGGCCACTTTATCTAAGATTTCAGAATAGAGGGGCTCAAATCATTGGCCAATTAAGTTGTCAGTGTATTTGGCTCATGGTGTTGAGAATCCTTCCTTTAAATTCCAACTAATGTGGTTGCAGGACCCTCATCTTCAAGATTTGATGGTTGGTTGATGGTACTGTGGCGGATTGGGTTTTGGCACGGTGTTGTACTCCTTTATCAAGCAACTATAGTTTATAAAACAACTCAAGAAGTGGAATAGAAGTGCTTTGGAAATGTCTTCCAAGCTAAAGTTGTTGCCCAAGCTAACCTAGATGCTATTACTCCTGAGATTAGAGAAAAAGGCATGTCTATTGATTCCCTTGTGGAGGAGGCTAGAGTCTTGAAGGCTTTGGAGGAATGGGAATTGAGGGAGGAAATATTTTAGAAGCAGAAGGCTCGGATAGAGTGGTTGCAGGAAGGTGACATAAATACAAATTTTTATAACTCTATTAAGGCTAGAAGGCATGGGAACTCGATCTCTTCTTTTGTGTCTTCAAGGGGAGATCATCTAGTTTCTCATTAGGAGATCTCTAGAGAGGCTGCACAATTTTATGCCACTCTGTTCAAGGAAGATTTTGTTGATGTTTTGGAGGAATAGAATCATGTTTTTGCTTTCATTCCCTCTCTTGTTTCCTTGGAAATGAATTTTTACCTCTTGCATCCTATTTCTCTTAAGGAATTAAATGGTTTTGTCTTTCATATGAAGGGAAAGCTCCTGGTCCAAATGGGTTTTCAGTTGAGTTCTTTCAGGAATTTTTGAAGATTATTAAATGGGATCTTCTAGAGGTTATATAAGAATTGTATGGGAATAAATAGTTGTTGAAGGCCATGAACACTATCTTTCTTGATCTTATTCCTAAATATGAAGGGGCTGAAAAACTGGGCCAGTTCAGACCCATAGCTCTATGCAATGTGGTCTATAATATTTTTCTAAGCTAATTGTTGAAAGGCTGAAGTCATGGATTAGAAAGCTCATATATGAAGAACAAGGATCCTTTGTTGTTGATAGGAAAATCTTGAATGGGGTGGTCATTGCAATTGAGACTATCCACTCCATGGCTACATCAAAGGAGAAAGATATGTTCATCAAGTTTGACATGGCTAAGGCTTATGATAGGGTCAAATGGTCTTTCCTCCAAAAAGTGTTAAGTGCCTTTGGGTTTTTTGATGAGTGGGTAAAGTGAGTGATGAGTTGTGTTATGCCCAACTCTTTCTTTGTGCTTTTCAATGGGGAGTCTTCTACCTTGTTTTGTGCATTTATGGGTCTTTAGAAAGGGGATCCTTTATTGCCCTACTTGTTCATTATTTTGGCTAAAGGCCTAGGGAGAGACATAAAGAGTCACATGAATCAAGACTCTATATGTGGGTGGTGTTGGGTTCATTACTTGCCTCCACAAACATATTTATGTTTTTGAAAACATGAATTTGATGGGTGTGGCTAAGATCAATGAATCTTCTTGCTTCTTTCAGGTGTTGGACATATATTTGGCTGCTTTTGGCCAATAAATCAATGAAGGTAAGTCTTCAATTTATTTCTTTAGCACCCTTGTTCTTATTCAGCAACAGATTGATCCTATCCTTTGATTTTAGATTGGAAATATCTCTACGATCTACTTGGGAATTCCTCTATTTGTTGGATTCCTCCCTAGGGTATCTTGGAAAAATATTTTGGATAATTTTCAAGTGAGAGTGAATCACTGGACCCATAGGTGGCTATCTTTTGTAGGTCATATGTTGCAATAGAATTCTATGGTTCAAGTTATTCCTAACTATAGGTGCATGATTCAAGCTTCTCCTCCTAGCTTCATGAAGGAGATGGACTCTCTTGTACAACAAGTCTTATGGGTTGGTAGCTTGGCATATTTGAAGTGGAGTCTTGTTAGGTGGGATATTATGTGCAAGCCAAAGTAGGAAGGGGGTCTTGGGTTTTGAAAATCTATCCTTAATGGTCAAGATTTAGAATCTAAGATTTATTGGAGATGGTGTACAAAGCAGGGTCATACTTACATGTATATTCTTCTTACTAAGTACATATTGGGTGCTGTGAAGGATGAGGTTCCTCGAGTTGGTCTGTTTGGGAGAGGCTCTGTCATTTGGGAAACTCTTAAAAATGGGGCTAAGTTGATCAAGGATGATTTGTTCTAGATATTAAATAGGGGAACTGAGGCTAATTTTTGGTTTGATTCTTGGTATGGGCATCCTCCTATCTTGACCAGGTATCCTCATTTGCAAGACCTTTATCTTTTCTTCTTGGATTTTGGTTGGTCCTGGGTGGCAGACTTTAAATTAAATCATTTTTAGGGAAATGTGGGAGTGTCTAGATGGAAGGATCCCATTGAGTGGCCTGCTAAGGGTTTGGAAGTTGATCGAGTGGATTTAAGGTCCATTTTAGCTATAATAGAGTGCAATTCTATCAGTTCATCAGACATATTGGCTTGGATTTTTGATCCTAAGGGGACCTTTATGATGGCTAGTGGTTATCAAGATTTGAATCGATAGAAAAATGAGGGGATGGATGTTTTGTGGTGGAAGAATGTGTGGTATAATTTTTTTTGGCCTAAGTACAATTGGTTTTTGTGGACTCTTGCATGGAATAGATCTCTTAATGGGGATAACCTTAGGAAGCGTGGCTTTCATGGTCCTTCGGTTTGTGTTCTTTATGGAAACAGTGAAGAGGATTATTCCCATTTTTTCCATTGCTCCTTTTTTAAGGTCATATGGTATCTTTGGTGGGATGTTTGGAGGCATGGTTGTGTTCATGCTTCTTCTCTGATTGAGTTCTGGAGGAGTCTGAGGAGACCTCCAACACAAGCCTTGATGAGGTAAAAATAACCTCATCATGATAACATAATAAAGCCCTATCTCATATATGCAAAATCCTTATCCTCTACCAATTAATTAAATTGTAGGAAAAATAGTTACTTATCTTGTAAGAAAAATAGTACAAACTTTATTTCTTGTGATTTATTGAAGTATCTTGCCAATGCAAATTTAATGGGTTGTTTGAAGTATTTTGTAGGATAATAATTGATCGTCAAGCAACAGTTAAAAGGCATTCAACCAGAACATGCTCCAGAATAGATTAAAGATGTGTGCTGGAAACATGCTCCAAAACTTTAGGATGATGGACTGAAATCATAGTTGTTAGTTTTAATTTCTGTTATGTTTTAAAAAGTTTAAAGACTTCATGGCTTGACTCGAGCCTCTTTAATATCTATGTAATGGGTATTTAAAGACATAAAGTTTGTTTGTAATCTATTATAGACTTTTTCAATGGTAATCTAAGCCATTTGAAATATTGGACTTAGTTAGGAGTTTTCTATAAATATGTAATCTCCAGAAGTGAAAGATAATGCAAAATAGTAATGTTATGATGTCGACATGTTTTCTGAATATATACGAATAAAGAGATTATTACATATCAATTTTTGAGTTGTTGAATTATGGATGGAAATTATTTTTGATGGAAGAATTTTTGAATCACTTGTGTATGTGGCTTGAGGACGAATGTAGTAACTCGCAAGCTAGCCACTCGAGGGAGATTAGATTAAATAGATGAGTACTTTCCTTTATGTTGTTTTTATTGCATGAATAATAATAATGAGTATAGTCATTTGCACTTGGTAATCTTGTAGAAGTCATTAACAATGATGTTGTAGAGTCTGAAGTTCCAAAGCACTCAATGTCTGTCATTTCCATAGTGTGATAGTTGTTGCAAATTATTATTTGTTGTTATTAATTAGATGTTTCATAGTTTGTTTACAAGTTTTGCTACTTCTGTAGTTTACACACTTCTTATTTTAGTTGTTTCTATGGTTTCTCATTTAGTGATCATGTTTTCTAGATTAGTCATTTTATGCTTTCTAGTTTAATATACTCCCAGCTTTATTGAGATAAACTATTTTTTTTAGTTAGATAGTTAGATGGCCTTAGTTAGGAATTAACGTTAGTTGCTCTAAAAAGTTATAAAATCTAAGGGAGATATCCAAGTCTTCTTCTATTGCAAATTGCCTTGGACACTGCTCGGTCGACATATTGAACTTTTATCTTCTAAAGTAATGGGACCTAATGACAGCCTATCACTTTTTGGCATCGTTGTCGGGGACAACTTTCTTGCTTGAGTGTTAATAGGAGATGCCTCAAATACCTCTTTTTAGGCCAAAATACCTCCCCTTCGGCTTCCCTTTCTGCATGGTCAGGAAAAGAGGCCCTCACAGAAGATTTATACCAAAGATCCCCCCAAAATACATTCTAATCAAAAATAGGGAGGCCCAAGGCTCAAAGGACCACTCAGTTGATGAAATAATTGAGCCTAACCCACCAGAGGCTTTCCATTATATCTTTCTGAAGATCATCCAATAGAACAACCTGTCATAAAAGAAATTATCTTAGAGGAACGTATTCCTTTGAACATCATGGGTGATCGTAGGTTGAGCCTAACCGAAATAATGCCAACCATAATAACAATGATCCTCCGCCACCTCAAACATTCGTGTATCCTATTACTCTGGATATAGATGATGATACCATGATGAAAAATATCTCTCCAGTTTTCTTTCCAACCTTTCGTGGTTTGTCCTTGGCAGACCTAGACCAGTTTATTTTTGAATTCAAGGTCCTCTATCAAACCTATGACTATAAAAATGATAACCAAAAACTGAAGTTGTTTCCTTCTACCTTGAAGGATACGGCCATGCGTTGGTTTATGGGATTATCTGCAAGATTTATTACATCTTGGGATGACATGGAAAATGTTTTCCTGCATAAATAACAGAGTTATTGTAGGGTGAGTGATTGAAAGGAGGATTTTTTTAAACTTAGACAAAATGAGGATGAGAGTCTGGAGGACTACCTATACAGGTTTATTTTCTTGTCTAAACGATGTGGAGAAGAGACCATTAGCAATGAAATTCTCAAGACCATATTTCTTAAAGGACTCTACGAGGATGCAAGGAAAAGCCTTGATTTAATGGGAAAATGAGATGTGTCTCAGATGGCCCTTGACGAAATATGTAAGTTGTGTTAGAATTTCTCACATACCTGTGGAGGAATTCGCAAAACTATTTTTTTTAAAGGGTCCAACAACATAAGCAATCTCCAGGAGGAAATAGCAAACCTTAAAATGGACATACTCATTCAATTGAACACTACACTGGATGGCATACAAGTTAAGACACACAATCCTGAGACTTTGTTCATCTACTATCCTAGATGTGGAAATAAACATTTGTTTTGAGAATTCTCCCTAGACAAGGTTAATGTTTTCCAACTTTGTGAACAAAATCATCCTAAAAACCAGTGTGAGCTCCTTACTGATCTCAAGAATTCCAAAAAAATAATTGCACATGTTGAGGAAGAAATCAATGTGGTAAATCAATGCCAAGGAGGGAACTTTCCTTATGGACAGAATTCCAATCCCGCTTGGAAACCCCAAACAACTGGGTTGGTAATCAATGGACACCATCATGGCCTCAACCACCACCTCAAAATCCTAACTGGGGAAATCCCTATTGGGGACCCCCTGAATGGGCGAACCAATCATGGGAAACTCAGCAGTAGCCAACCTAGACACAACAGCAGTGGTATCCACAACATACTACTCCTTAATGGAATCAGGGGAAAAATCAATTCTATATTGGGCCTCATAGGAATCAATGCAGAATTTGTTACCTCCATCCTAGAATACTCCTCAGAATGAACAGATAAATCAACCTCAGCTCCCAGCCTAGCCACTTCCCAATCCCAATAATAGTCGACAAAATACTTTGGTATACTCTAGTGAACAAGATAATGTTACCGGACTTAATGCAATACATTGTGGAAATGTTCAGTTGCGCTCTTGTAGAACAATTCAACCACCAACCATTAAATAAATTGAGGATGAGCCTACTCTTAAAACTCCCGAGAAGGATACTTCGCCCAACCAAAATATTCCTGCAAATAATATGGTGCCTCCTTCAGTAGTAGAAGTTGTTCACTTACCTCAAGAGGAGGAGGAAGGTTAGTCTCCAACTGATCTTAGAAACAATACCTCTCCAAAAGAGAAAACTCAAGCACCATTTCCAGAGCATCTGAAATTGACCACTTTGAAAGATACTCCAAAAATTTCTTTGACCTCTGAAACTGCATTAATTCAGGAAATCAAAAAACTACAAATAGAGGTTCCTTTGCTACAAGCAATAAAGGAAATTCCAGAGTTCAATCAGTTAATCAAACAACTGTGTATTAAAACCCCATGGATGAAACCAAAGAAAATAAATACTATGCACATCGATGGCTATTTAGCTGAATTTTTATTTGGGAAGATTGTCGCTCCAAAATATGATGATCTTGGTAGTCCACTTATAACTATCACAATTAATGAGGTAGAAATACCTAATGCATTAGTGGATTTAGGAGCAACCATTAATGTAATGACTGTGGATGTGATGGAAAAATCAAGTCTTACTGATTTACATCCCACAAATACATTCTTACAGATGGAAAATCAGTCCATAGCCATTCCAAAGCGTGTTATTGAAAATGTTCTTGTCAAATTTGATGGAGGGGAATACCCAGTTGACTTTCAAGTCATCTAGTCGCTTACACCCAAAGATAGCTATCCAATAGTTCTCAGAAGACCATGGTTGGCCACTGTCGCAGCTAATATTGACTGTAGAGAGTGAGGAATGACCATTTCACATCGTCCAAAAAGTAAACGTTTATTCTTGTACCCTCCTGCTAAACCCACCGAATATAGCAAAGTCTAGGTTGATGAACCAAAAGCTTCTAATAATCAAGACAGTTTGGCCTCATTAGCCATGGTAGTCATTAAAAAACATGGAGAAGAATTAGAGGATGAGTTAGTAATTGATGTAGCGCATCTTGCCATACGTTCAAGTGATGAGGAAATGGTTGATACTCTAGAAATTCTGGGGCAACCAATCGATGTACATGGGATGGAACAAAATTATACTACTATGGGAATGCCATGTCCTTTGGCCAATATGATTCCCAGAACTAGATATTTTTTTAGGATATTACTAGATTTCATCGTCTAATACCTTATAGTTGTCCTCTCAACACATTTTTGCAACCAATTCATACTGTCACTTCGGCCCATCCGGGAACAAAATCAATTATGTTGTTGTCGAGAAAAACCTTGAACATCAATAGTTGGCTGACAAAATTAGAAGAGGATAGATTATTTAATGTGTTGGTGAATAGTTATAAAGCTTTTGCTTGGGACTACATAGACATGAGGGGAATCCATCCAAGTGTTTGTACGCATCACATTTATATTGATCCTAACATAAGACCTGTACATCAACCGCAAAGGAGACTCAATCCCGCATTAAAGGATCTTGTCAAAATTGAAATTAAGAAACTTCTACGTGTAGGATTTATTTATCCCATCTCCGATAGTAAGTGGGTGTCACCTATGGTTGTTGTGCCAAATAAAAATGGGAAGTGGAGAATATGCGTAGATTACAGAGAACTTAACAAAGCCACTCATCGAGATTATTTTCCCTTACCATTTGTTAACCAGGTTCTAGACAATTTGGCTGGGAGGAAATATTTCTTCTTTTTGGATGGATTTAGTGGTTACAACCAAATTCAGGTAGCACCAGAAGACCAAGATAAGACAACATTTACTTGTCCATGGGGCACATTTTCATGTCGTGTTCTTCCCTTTGGACTCTGTAACGCTCCTGCAACTTTCTAGAGAGCCATTCTGGCTATATTTGTTGAGCTTGTCAATGACTGTGTAGAAGTTTATATGGATGACTTCACTATCTATGGTTCAACTTATGATGAAGCTCTTCAAAACTTGGATAAAGTTTTAAAGGTTTGCTAGGATCACCGACTATCCCTTAGCTAGGAAAATTGTTTCATAATGGTGGAACAAGGAATAGTCTTAGGTCATAATATTTCCTCTGAAGGAATAAAAGTTGATCCTAAGAAAATTGAAGTCGTTCAACAAATGACTACTCCTCAAACGCAAACGGATGTTAGAAGTTTCCTTGGGCATGTTGGATATTATTGGAGGTTTATAGAAGCCTTCAATAAAATAGCTACCCCTATGTTTTCCCTTCTCCAAAAAGATGTAGAGTTTAACTGGACAACTGAGTGTCAATTATCATTTGAAACAATAAAGGAGAAGCTTGTCTCTGCTCCCATCCTGCATGGGCCAAATTGGAATCTTCCATTCCATATCTATGTCGATGCTTCGTATGACACAATTGGTGTAGTATTGGGGCAAGAATATGAGGATGGGGGTAAATATTCCATATACTTTATTAGTAAAAACCTAACATCTGTTGAGAAAAACTACACGACAACGGAAAAAGAATTCTTGGTTGTGGTTCATGCCATTAAAAAGTTTTGCCATTATATTATAGGATATAAAGTTGCAGTCTATATAGATCATTCAGTTGTAAAATATTTAATGAATAAACCTATAGTTAATGGTCGAATAATGAGGTGGTTACTACTCCTTCAGGAGTTCAATGTAACAATACTTGACAAGCCAGGGAGATTTAATGTAGTGGCAGACTTTTTCTCTCGAATTAAACAAAAATATGGTGATTGTGCACTAGTGCAAGATGAGTTTCCAGATGAAAATGTGTTTTCTATTTCTATAAAGATACCTTGGTTTGTTGACATCGCCAACTATTTAGCCGCTTTAGAAGTACTGCCTGGTTTTACATCAAAACAAAGGAAGCGACTTATTAGAGAGAGTGCACCATTCAAATGGATTAATGGGATCTTATTCTATTGTGGACCTAATATGGCCTTGAGAAGATGTGCCACGGCCGATGAAACTTACAATATCCTTAGGGCCTATCACGATGATCCTTTTGGGGATCATTACTCGACAAAAAGAACTTCTCTTAAAATTTTGGGCACCGTATATTATTGGCCTTCAATGCATAAAGATGTTAAAAAGTATATTCATCACTGTGATGAATGTCAAAGAGTAGGAAGACCAACCGCTTCAACAGAAATGCCCTTGCAGCCCCAGGTAGTCCTTGAACCATTTAAAAAATGGGGATTGGATTTTATTGGTCCCATGGACCCTTCCTCCCAAGGGAAAGAATAAATTCTTGTTTGTACCGATTACCTGACAAAATAGGCAGAAGTTCAGGCCCTGCGAGCTGCTAGAGAGGAACAAGTTGCCAACTTCCTCTATAATAAGATTTTTCTTAGATTTGGAGCCCCCCGAACCATCGTTATAGATCAAGGACCTCAATTCATGTCTAAAGTTCTTCTGGCATTCACGAACCATTTTCAAGTAAGTCACAAGGAGTCATCTCCCTATCACCCTCAAGCAAATGCTCAAGTAGAGGTGATTAATAGGGAGTTAGAAAATATATTGATAAAAATGGTTTCTTCAGGGAGAAGAGATTGGGCTAGGAAATTTCTTGAAGTTTTTTGGGCATACAACACAACATGGAAATCCACAACTGGATTCAGTCCTTATGAGCTTATTTTTGGGAAGAAACCTCTTTTGCCCATTGAATTTGAACTCCAAACTCTACGAACAGTTATGGAGTTGGGTCTAGATCTGAAATGAGCCCAAGTGGAACGAGTTTTATAGTTAAGTGATTTGGATGAGCTTCGTTCAGATTTTTTCCATCAAACTGAGTTGGTTCAACATCAACAAAAATTTTGGCATGACAAACACATTAAAGAGAGAGAGTTCCATAATGGTGACTGGGCTTTGCTATTCGATTCCAGATATAAAGACCACAAAGGGGAAACTCGGGACTAATTGGCTGGGGCCACATGAAATTTTTTAAGTCTTCTCGAATGGCAGAGTTCAACTAAAACCCATTGATGGTGATACATGAACTCTCTTAGTAAATGGTCATCACCTACGTATCTACCATAAACCTGTCAACAAAGAAGAATTTACAAGATTGGTAGAAATGCAGGGAGAAATCAAATGCATTGACTCTGCCAAGGCAAAGTCCACCTAACCTTGCTTATTACATATAAAAAAAAAACATCAAAAATTATAATAAAAAGACATGTGTACCAGTTTGTTTCAAAGCATTTTTCATTAGTTCTTATTTTCGGATTTAACTACATGTTGTCCCCATTTTGCAGGACTTCTCATATAGATAGAAACAACTTCTAGAGCACCTTTCCAAGATGCTCTGAAACTTACCTCTTGTCACAACGAAGCTCCAGAATGCATGAACTTTGTTACGAAGCTACTCTAGAACTTGTGGACTTTGATGCCTAGATGCTCTGAAACTTGCACCTCAACTCATCACATCAGACAGTTGTTCCTGTAGAATGGTGATTGGTAAAAGTTTGAGTTCATTCATATATAGCCATTTTTCTTCTTTTCAGATGCTTCTTGTGACGATGCCCTAGAATCTTCCTTCAATTGCTGCTCTGGTTGCATCTTGCGACGATGTTATGGAATCTTCTTTCAGTTGCTAATCCAACTATGTCTTTCAACAATTCTCTAGAACTTGTTCATTTGATTCATTTCGTATGCATGCCACAAATCGTTCTCTGGAACTTAGTCATTGGTTTCGAGCGCATGTTCATAAGAATGCTCTAAAACTTATCCATTTCTATTTCGCCCGCCTCTTTCCATAAAATTTGAATTATTTTCGATGCTTTGATTTGTCACCTTTGTACACATGACTTCTTCTTTATTTTTTTATTAACGGTAATTATGTCGATGTTCACCATCTTTTCATCATAAATAAACGCCACCATGATAGCCTGTCCTCATTGATGACTCTATCATTCACAAGCTTCCTCACTCATGTCACAATAAATATGTCATCACTTCAACCAATACCATTTTATCATCCTGTTAAATCAGTAAAGGTATGAAATCTTCAGGCGATCACAGAATGTAAGTAAGTACAATTTTTTTCTTAAAGTAAGTAGTTATTTTTTAATAAGGCGTAATTAATTGGCACAAGTTCTTCCTTCCTAGTTTAGTAACTTGAGCCACTCCATGATTAACTACTAGTATGACACTCTTTTCGCACTCCATGCAAATTATCATCATTGCACAGTAAGCTCCAAGCAAAGACAATAAATAATCACTTTTTAATTATATTTTCAAAAACAATTATGCACAAGCTTCTAGCACTGTTGAATTTTTTAGCAAAGTCATAGTTTGGAGATGGAAAATGGGGGGTGCAAAGAAGAAATCAAAGTCAGCTTCAGCGGAAAAACTACTGGGATTGAGTAACATTTCCAGTTTGTTTGAGGTAGTAGCATGGTTAGATTTCATTAAAAAGTTTGAGGGATATAATGAGAAGTTGGTGAATGCATTTTTAGAAAATTACTCCAATGGTCAGGTGACACTTCATGGGAAGCATTTTCAAGTGAGTCCAAAAGTCATTTCTCACCTCTTAGGTTTAGATAATTCTGGTATTAAATTATCTGAAACATCTCAAGTTACATACCAAAAATTATCAGAATTATTTCTTAGAGAGGGAGATCCTCGGCCCATGATAGTTATCAGTACTAGGGGATAAAATAAAGGGTTCCAATGAACTTCTATATTAGAGCCATGAGGAATAGCATTCGCATGGATTATAAAATACTTCACCTGTGAAGGCCAACTCGCTATTGTGGTAGGACCTACATTTTGTATGCTAATACATTTGCGGCATGGGAAAGAAAACCCTAACCTTAGGATTAATTTGCCTAACTTTTTGAGTGACTATGTAACTCCTCCATAGAAATATATAAGATTGGTTTGGGTCCATTGAAGCACCATGGGTTAATTCAATTAATTTGTAAATATCATTTTTGAAAGAAACCTAAAAGCAAGTGGGAAAAATTTCTTTGGAAATTTGAAAAATCTCTACCCAAAAGAAAATTAGAACCAGGGGAATCCTCTAAACAAGTTGCTTCACCTTCCGGAGAAACTTCCCCTGAGGCCTCTAAAGCTCCTGAAGCCCAAATTCCCACAACCCCTGGTGAGGAAGTGCCAGAATCTTTAACCAAAGAATTGAAAACCCTAGATCAGCCAGAAGATGTTGAAATTATTCATCCAAGTGTAGTCAACATTCCCCTTAGGAAGAGGAAAATAACAACAACTGTCACTTTCCATAACACTCCTCCCTTGAGGAGAAGCAAGATATTGTCCTCTAAGTATACAAAAACCCCAGTGCAAAATATAAGAAGTAGTTCAAAGAAAAAGGAGTCCAAGAAGCAAAAAAAACCCATAGAAACCATTGATCTTGTTGATGGTGTAGAAATGAGAGAAACCCTTGCTGAGGAAATTCAAGAAATGGAAAAGGAACAATCTCCACCTTCTATAGAGGTTGAGGATAGTATTGTAGGAAATTTATCCCCCATTGTAAATAAAGTTGTTAAAACAATTGAAAATGAAACTGCTAATGCAGAATCAGAAAAGATAAAATTAGAAATTGATGAACTAAGAAATCAATTGCAAAGAAATGAGGAACATATTGTACAACAACAAGAGAAAATCACAGTACATACTACTGTAATAGGAAAAAGAATTAGGAAATTCAAAATTTGAAACTATAGATAGAAGAAAAGGATACATTCATTAATGAATTGTAGATACAAATTCAAAAGTGGAATCAAGAGAACAGGACATACAATGCTAATCTGTCTGATAAAGATAAAGAAATTGAAAGTTTGAAAAATAATTTTATGCACATGTTTTCAGCTTTTGAAGAGAAAAAGAAAAGAAAGAATGAAGAACTGAATGCTTCTCTTAGTAAGATTGTGGAACTAGAGCAGGATTTACAAGAAAGCATTAATAAGCCAATGATGGAATCAAAAGGAATTCAAACTGAACCAACCGTAACTGAATGGTTCCAAGTTTGAATTCCTCCATTATTAATGAAATGGATGGAATGGTGCTATTTCCAGAGATATGCCAAGATTGAAAATTCCAAGTTGAAAAAGAATTTGGTACTATTGAAAGAGTCATTTCATAAGGTCTATACGGCAAAGCAGGATGCATGCCAAATAGGAGAATATTTATTATCATGTAGAAGACCATCAAGGCTATATTCAATTTTTTTAAATGAACAATTGTTAAGATGGAAATTGCTAAGAATTTATCATGATCAACCATATTATCCTGATGACAAAGAATTTGTTAAAGTGTTTATAGAATCAACTCTTGAACAACAAGATATGCTATGTGAATTATTTGTTCACGATCTACTATTAGAAACACATATTGATTTCTTTATTAAACTTTTTGTTGGAGAAGTGTGATTAAGGTCTTTGCTATCTATCATGCGTAATTAGGTTCATTGGCAAAAACGCGGTAGGGAATATGCTCAAGCAGAAAAAAATGTGGGTCTTCAAATGAGATCCCCCAATAGTAGACCTATAGCTTTTAAAGCTACCTTTTTAGCTCTTATAGTGGATGAAAAAATGAAGCAAAGATATGATGGAAGCCTCCGAATTTGTTATAACCATTTCATAGAACAAGGGCATAAATTGATTGGTAAATCCTGGCACGCCTCTAAATAGAGATACACTCCATTAAGAGCATATCTAAAGAAAATAGAGTTGATCTCCCCTCCTAACATCAAATGGTCCTTCAGAAGAGCAGATGCCTTGGCTAAAATCCTGAAAGACCTCAGAATAGATTGGATAGGGATGAGGTATAGACCTCCCTTTTTTCTCTTTCCACCCCCTGCTTTTCATATTAATACAGATCAAGATGATAGAATCTTCAATATGTGGCAAAAGGGAGTTACTTTTCATAAAGGATTCCTCCATGCACCTGAAGATTTTGATAAAACAACAAAGAATCTGTATGATATTAGTGCTAAGTATGAAGAATCGAACAGAGATGGAGGACAGGGCCACAACAAAGGGGCAAGAGGACCTACCAGGAATTAGGAAGGGGAGGAAATGATGAGGTAAAAATAACCTCATCATGATAACATAATAAAGCCCTATCTCATATATGCAAAATCCTTATCCTCTGCCAATTAATTTAACTTTAGGCAAAATAGTTGCTTATATTTTAAGAAAAATAGTACAAACTTTATTTCTTGTGATTTATTGAAGTATCTTGCCAATGTGGATTTAATGGGTTGTTTTAAGTATTTTGTAGGATAATAATTGGTCATCAAGCAGCAGTTAAAAATCATTCCACCAGCACATGCTCCAGAACAGATTAAAGGTGTGTGATGGAAACATGCTCTAGAAGTTTAGGATGATAGACCAAAATCATAGTTGATGTTAGTTTTAATTTTTGTTATGTTTTAAAAAGTTTAAAGACTTCATAGCTCGACTCGAGCTTCTTTAATATTTATGTAATGGGTATTTAAAGACATAAAGTTTGTTTGTAATTTGTTATAGACTTTTTCAATGGTAATCTAAGTCATCTGAAATATAAGACTTAGTTAGGAGTTTTCTATAGATATGTAATCTCCAGAAGTGGAAGATAACGCAGAATAGTAATGTTATGTTGTTGAAATGTTTCCTGAATATATATGAATAAAGAGATTATTACATATCAATTTTTGATTTGTTGAATTATGGATGGAAATTAGTTTTGATGGAAGAGTTTTTGAATCAGTTGTGTATGTGACCTGAGGATGAACGTAGTAACCCGCGAGCTGGCCACTCGAGAGAGAGTAGATTAAATAGATGAGTACTTTCCTTTATGTTGTTTTTATTGCATGAATAATAATTATGAGTATAGTCATTTGCACCTGGTAATCTTATATAAGTCATTAACAATGTTGTTGTAGAGTTCAAAGTTCTGGAGCACTCACTGTCTATCATTTCCATAGTGTGATAGTTGTTGCAAATTATTATTTATTGTTATTAATTAGATGTTTCATAGTTTTTTTAGGAGTTTTTCTACTTCTGTAGTTTATATACTTCTCAGTTTAGTTGTTTCCATGCTTTCTCATTTAGTGATCATGTTTTCTAGATTAGTCATTTTATGCTTTCTAGTTTAATATATTCTCAGCTTTCTTGAGATAAACTACTTTTTTAGTTAGATAGTTAGATGGCCTTAGGTTAGGAATTAACGTTAGCTGCTCTAAAAAGTTAGAAAATCTAAGGGAGATATCCAAGTCTTCTTCTATTGCAAATTTCCTTGAACATTACTTGGTCGACATATTAAAATTTTATCTTCTAAAGTAATGGGACCTAACGACAGCCTATCAAGCCTCATTCCTTTAGGTTGTGTGGAATATTGGCCCCACTTTTATTCTCTAGTATATTTGGCTCAAAAGGAATCATAGAGTGTTTTGAGGTGGTAAGTTGTTGGTTCACCAAGTTTGGCAACGTGTGGTGGGAATGGTTCAAGAGACCATGAAAGCTAAGTGTGAAGTATCCCTCCCCTTGGAAAATGGGATGATGTGATTGCCTTCTGGCAAGGTCTTCATGGTCTAACCCCAAGTCCCCTTGTGTTAGAAGGCGTTGCCAAACTAGAAGGAAAACTCAAAGAGATGGTCAGTGGTCTCCACCTCCAGCTAATATTTTAAAGATTAACACAAATGGTTCTTCTAAAGGCAATCCTAGTCATGTTGGTATTGGTAGTTCTAGAAGGGATAGCACTAGTAAGGTCATTTTCTTCTTCTCTATCTATAAGGGACCAAAGACAAATAATCTCATGGAAGGGTTGACAATTCTTACAACCATTGAAAGAGCTTGTGCTCTTGGTTGGCATAAGATAATTTGTGTCTGATTCTGAAATCCTTATTGGTATGCTAAATGAGTTGAATTTGGATGGTGCTAATTGGCATCTCATCTTTGTGGTTAGATAGATTCTTAAATTGAGTTCTATGCTTGATTTTGTTTCCTTTTCCCATATCCCCTGGGAATAGAACGATGTTACAGATTGTTTGGTTAAATGGGCCTTTGAGAATGTTGGGGATTGGTAGGTGGATAGTTGGGATCATTTATCCTGGGATTATTCCTGAGTGTTGTATAGGATCATTACTAAGGATATGGCAGGTTGATGGTTTTCTATCGGTTGGTCTTTTTGGGTTGGTGGATGGTGGCCTGTGGTTTTTGTTTTGGCTTTGGGTGCCTGTATTGGACCCAACTCTTCCTATATTATTAAATTGTCTTGATTTAATAATTTTTTACTCTTCTTTCAAAAAAAGGGGGGCATCAATCTGCCATTTTGAACAATAAGAGAAATTACTGATAATCATGGGATTATCAATAAAGAATTATTATTGCTCAGTTTCCTTCATCATTTCTTTTCATGAAAATTTTGTGAATCTTGTCCCAAATTATTTTAGATATATACTTGTATATCCAATACTTTTCATTTGCATATGAATTCAAAATTGACTCGAAGGTTCCTTCATTTTGTAAATATTATGAAATTATGGCATGTTTATGGGTATTTCATAATCTCTTTCATGATTTAAATTTATACATTGAAGGTTGCACCATCTATATATAATTATGACTATTTTTGGCAAAATATAGATCAATTTTATGATATCCAATCACAAGTTTGTGTTGATTTCAATGATTTTCTTAAGAATGAATTATAACCTCTCTTTTATCCCCTTTATTTTTCAATTTCTTTAACCATAAAAGTTATAAGCATAAATTAATAAGAAATATGATGATCCTCTAATGGCTTGAACCTTCTAATTTGGTTAAAATCATTTCGATAACCCTAGCATTCAACTCATGAACTATAAAGGCCCCTTATTAAAATAGTATCCACAACAAACTTCTGAGTTATCATATACATCAAGCCCTGATAATTGAACCCTTAGGATGGTCATATTATGTTCTTGTAATATGATCTTATTTCAAGAGAGATGGGTTTCATTGTTAATTTTATCTTTGTTGGTTATGAACAACACACACATCAATAGGTGGGACACTAAAGACCTCATTTTGACCTCTTCAAGGATTGAAATATTGATGCAAGGTGATTTAGCATTCATAAACTCATTGGGGAATTGTACGGATAAGAAATCATAGTGGCATTGGGAACCTTGATTTTCTACAACTCTCAAACCATTAATAGATGTTATTTTAACTCCAAGTGCTCCAAATTTGGTTTTGAACCTCATGTATAAACTACAAAACTTTTGAATACAAGCTTATATATTGGGGAAAATTAAAATGGTGTGGTTATTTGGAATCCTACCTTAAGAAAGATCTTAAATGGTTTGTTTCAACCTCAATAACTCAACCTAGAATATAATTTGAGTGTGTGTAGTATATAGTGAAATATGTGAGGATATGTGTGCAGAGAACTAAAAAAATAGGAAAGCCTAGGGGGCTCACTATACTAGGTGCATGGGATACTAACAAGAGATGGATTATTTCAGATTATTTTAGATGGATACTCTAAGACTTGACCTAGGGTTTAGGCACCTTTCCTCATTTCATTGTAGTATGTGAGTTTGTAATGGGGGGTGGATGGATTTGGGCAAGGTATAAAACTAACTTACAACCTGAATGGTGATTCAACTTACCCTTGACTAGATTTGAAATGAAATTGAAAATGAAATGCAATGATTCCACCAACCTAATGATGCAAATGACTAATTTGATGCAAAAACAATAGATCTAAGAAGTCATAAGAAAATTCAAATTACATAAATGGATAGAGCAAGACACTATGCACCTGTGATATGAATTTAAAGCATATTTTTGAGGACATAGTTGCCCTATGTGACTATATCCTAGTAGAGGAATATCAGATATGATTTTACAGTCCTTTGATGTCAGATCTGAACTTCTATTTTTTGCTTGTCACACTATCAGATCACTATCAAATATTATTGTAATTAAGTTTCTATTTGTTGTTAAGGTGTAGGGTTTGATTGCAATAATATATGATTGACCTTCAAGTTTCTCCCAATCTTCCTTAGATTTGAAACCTGCACATTCAAAGAGAGAAGAGAGGTTGTGTCATTTAGGGGCTTGCCTTAGTTAAACCCCATGTTAGTGTTTCCACTTCCACAATGACAATGTCAATGATAAAATTAAATGATAATGAAATGATGAATCAATAATGGACTTCAACTCACCACCCAAAAATGGATTCCTTGAATAATTAAAGTCATACGAGATCTCCTTAAGGCTAAATTTTTTTTGGCTTGATTTGCTTGGAGACCTACAAGGGTGATATCGCACAAATAATATGAACAAACTCACATATACTTTGACATGATGCTTGGATCTTGAATTGTTGCAATAAATATTCTAATGGCTGCTCTTGACTTGCTTAATAATACTCTTGATAATGCTTGATCATAAATTTTTCAATAATTGCTTGATATCTCCTATTTCTTTTCAAATAATGCAATAACTAGGTATTTATACACAATTATTCTAATTTCTCAAAAATTTAATCTTGACAGCCGACTTTGGATATTTGAAATTCAAATAATAAAATATCAACACTAACATATTTAGTTTTTTTATCCAAAATAGGGGGACTAAGTCACCCTAGGTGACTGTGTCCCAACCCTTTTTTGGGATTTAAGGTGTCGGGGGAAAAATATTAAATAAATTCTTTGGTATTCAACCTGCAATTTATTAGAAAATGATAAAATGGGTTGCAAAATGCATAATTTAGGAAATTAGGTGTACAATTAGGGTCATGCACTTAGGGGGAACAAATCATAGTGTGAAATTGTCAAGGGTGACAATTTATGATGATACATTTAGCCCCCACTTTAGTGAGAGTATGAACTTATGCTTAGACACACACTAAAGTAGAAAATATTTCAAGAGGGGTCTGATCATCCAAATATTGAAGAGATAGGATGACAATGAATCTAGGGGGTGTGCACAAGCCCCCAAGATTTAAGATCCCATGGAAAACCAACATAATCAAAAAGGAACACACATGTATCAAATGCAACCAGATAACATACACAAACATACATGATAAGAACACAACAAAATACACGATCTGTGACAAAACATAATACAAACATCTAGTGAATAAAAATGTACTCCTTTACATTTTCACACTTTGTTTAAGCCCTCCTAATTAAATTAGACTTAGTTACACCTTAATAAGCCCTATTTTACATCTATGAGCCTAATAAATTGCATTTTTTGAAAGGGAAACCCAAAAATAATTAATTCCAACATGTAACACTTTACCTTGAGCAATGTGTGTGTTGGTAAATGGTCAATTCTCCCCTCGAGATTCGTGACATGGAATAACCACCTCCCATGGATCAGTTAACTCTGGTTGTTGTATCGAGCATTAACAAGTCAACCTTTTGGTGTAACAAAAATTGTGGGGCCAATAATTGGTATTAGAGCCAAAGGTGTCAGGTTTGAATCCCCTCGAGTAACACCGAGAGAGAGATTGTTGTAGATGGTTAGCGCTCCCCTTGGGATTCATGACATGGACTAACCACCTCTTATTGATTCGTTAAATTTGGTGGTTGTATCAAGCATTAACAAGTCGACCTTTTGGTGCAACGACAACCATGGGATCAACAATGTGTTCTAGAAATAGGGACCTAGGACCATTCACCCATGGGTGAATGGGTCCACCCTAAGCCTTTGAACCTAAATTTAAATTATTATTTTAGTGGTATTTTAACATCTCTAAATTCAAATTTTGATGTCAGCTTGTAATGTTTAATTTTCAAGAAATTAAGGATACATACCTATAAATACAAGGTTATTTTATCAAATCAACTAGAATTTCTTGAGAGAAATTTCACAAGAGAAAAGTTTATGATCAAAGGCATTCAAGAGCAGATTTATCAAACATTTTTTTGCAGCATTCAAGATCTCAAGAATCATGTAAAATTCTTAGGCATCATGCATGCTTTTGGAGCTAACATTGTGATGTAGGTTTCAAAGATCAAAGCAAGCATTCATATTCATATCTCAAGCATCAAGATCCACATCCATTGAAGCCATTTCATGCAATATCAACATCAATATTGTAGAATTCTAAAGGTTTATTCAAGGGTTTGGTGAGTTGCAACATAGAATTGTTCATTCATCATTCCTTTCACATTTCCTTATTTCAATTCAAGGTTTAATTACCCAAACGGAGTTTGACCAAGGCAAACCCCCATTACCAAAAACAAACAATTTTTCCTCTTGTGTTTGTGTTACAAGTTTCAGTTTGAAGAAGGGTTGAAGATCTCTTGAAGAGCAAGATTGGAAAATTTGTCAAATTTATCATCAAATCATGGAAACTCACCTACATATTTGATTTCCAAATTTCTGACATTGATACTCGGATCAAACAAAAGCTACAAAGTGACATCAAAGGCTCCTGAAATATTGCTAAAAACCTTGACAAAAGACCCATTCGCCCATGGGAAAATGAGCCTCAGACAACCTCCCGAAACTACATTTTGGTGACTAGTAAACATTACTATGCCCTTCTCAAATCTGCAAGAAGTTTTTTGTTTCTATCAATATTAAGCTTAATATTGTTGTTATAAGTTTGAATTGGCATAATCAGGTTGATTTCATATTTTTTAGTTTTTCTCCTAAAAGTGTTGTTCAGGCTAAAACCCCCATCCTGAAGCATATGGAAATCGGTAGATTCCCTCATTGAGTTGACTCACCTAAGTTTAGTAATTCAATTCTTTATGTGGATCTCATTTCCTAATAAAATAGAGAGAATAGGCCTACATTCCAAATTGATAAAACCATCAAAACAACCTATTTTTCCTTGTTTCATTTTGGTGAACCTGACATTGTACATCAAAATTCTAAAAATTGGAGTCCATTTAAACCCTAGATCTAGGATTTGAATTACTTTGCATTGCATTGAATTGATTTGAATCTTATTTAGGGTTCTTAACTTACATTACTTTGCATCTCATTTAGGTTTTTAGGTTTACATTTTTGAATTCTTTAAAATCTAAAAAAAAAAACATCAATTTTGCAGAGCATTTTCATAGCATTGCATGATCAATCACTTAAATCAAAAATTGAATAAAAATTTCATTTAAAATTAGGTCTTTTTTCTTGTCATTTAGCATCATTTTACACTTGAATTTAGATTTAATTTTCCATAAATCTGAAATTGTACCCACCTATTTGAAACCAAAATCTGAAAAACATAAGTATCAACTCATAACTTTGTAATTTGATTTTTTGAAACCCTAAAGTGAGACCCATTCCCCCTTGAGTGAATAAGTCCCTAATTAGGTATTTTTCAGAATTTTTGGGCATTAAAACCCTCAATTTTCATTATTTTTTTTGTATTCAAATCTTTGTTTCAGTTTCTAGAATTTTTGTTTTCTGCAATTATTTACATTAAGTTTAATTAGTCAAATTCAGTTGCATTTCAAAATCAAAATTGGACTTAAAAGACATCATTTTCAAGTTTTTGCATAGTATAATCAAAAAATTATCTTGTTTAAATCTGTAAATTGCACTTTATATTCTAGCGTGTTTGATTGCATTTTGCCTATTATCCATTTTGGGTGCACCTTGGGTTTGTGAAACTTGTAGGAGCTTCACAACTTGGTGTCCTATTTCCAATACTACAGTGATACATAGTTTGAAACTCATGTCATCCCATGATACATCCCTCATCGTGGATCTTGGGTTTTCTAACTCTTTCACTCATAGTGTTGACACTAGTCAACCCACTACATATCACCCTTGACACTTCATTTCCTATGACCTCATTACTAATAAAAATGTTACTAATTTTGAATAAATGTTTGTTAATGTCCCTCAAGAGAACATAAGAAAAATGAATGAATAATTTGACAAATTGTAAAACTTTTTGAGTTCTAAAAACATTACTAGTATTGTAATTCCTGCCATAGATAATATGAGGAGAATGACTTAAAATGAACAAGGAATAGAATTTGTGCATAGCCTATCCCATATCATTAATCAACATGTCCCTATAATGACTAGTTGTGCTCAAAATTTGGGATATACTCAAAGTCAAGGTGGAAATCCAATTTCTCCTTCCACAACCATGCAACCTACTAGCAATGTCAATACTACCTTAGGTATTTCCATTGGGCATCCCTTTAGCTTTGTGCATTCAAATCTCATATCTCCTAACCCATATCCCCTCACAAATTTAAAATTCACGTACCCTTTGAATACATGTACACCTCCACTCTATTCACCTCCATCTCACAACACAAACAATGATCTCATCCTTAACCAACTCTTACAAACTATTTCATCCCTCCAACAACAAATTGCTACATTGAATCAAAATTTAAAATGGCCATCCTTCACAATATGTCAAAAGAAACCCCTTATCCTTATAGATATTAAGAACACAAATGCCACAAGGTACAAAGATTGCTAGAATTGAGAAATACAGTGGGAAAGTAGATATTGTTAGTCATGTTTCCATATACACATCCTTATGTAGTGACTTCATTTTTGAGGATAAACTCTTGGCTAAAATCTTCCCTAGATCCTTGAAAGACATTATCTTGGAATGATTTTGTTCTTACCAACTAATTCAATACATTCATTCAATGAACTTATTGATGCTTTCCTTAACCATTTCCAAGTGCACGTGGGTCCTAAGATGACCTTAGAGATTTAATTAGATTTAAGCAAAAGGATGTTGAAAAGGTCACTAACTTTATCTCCTGTTATCAATTGCTTTACTCGCAAATCAACATTAGGATTCCTGATCTCGATCTTCAATGAATGTTCATTAACAATTTGAGGATGATGAAATTTCCCTCCTTCACACAATTGTGTAAAACCCTTCATGATTACCAAAATTCGATTAGTATTCATGAAGTGAAAACTCCCTCTAACCATCCTAAAAAATATAAATCCACACCTCAAACCAACTACCAATCATTCAAGAAATCAAATAAAGGATTTTACAACTCAATGCTCCTCAACCAACTCAACATGTTGACACCCAAGTGGTTTCTATAAAGACAACAAATCCATTTACATTTGGGGAGAAGAATGGACAATTTACCCCTCTGCCCGATACCCTTTATTCCATCATGTTGCAGCTTTTAAACAAGAACTTAATTTCCTTATTAGAACTCTTGATCCTACTAAATCTTTACCTTCAAACTATAGAAAAAATGCCTTTTTCCATTATCCTCGACAAAATGGACAAGATACAAAACATTGTAACCATCTTAAATATATTGTGCAAGACCTCATTGATTCTAATCACATTCAAATTGGCAATGTTAATGATCAAAGTAATAAATCCATAGGACCTCCTAACCAAAATTTGAAAATATTTACTAATCATATGCCAAATCATAACATATCCTTTGTCAAAGCTAGTGAAAACAAGAATGATGTGATGAATGTTGACACAAATAATGACAACTTCAATGAAAATCCTATAAATAGTATGATTGGAATCATTGAAGTTCAACCTCATAAGGGCCTAACCAATATGTTCCTTGAAATTTATTTCTCACAAAATGACATACTTAAACATGCACCCAATGGTCCTCTTTACATAGCTAGAAGAATCAATGACAATCCTACTAATGGGATATTAATTGATCCTGTCTATGTAGAGAATGTGATAACTAAAAAATTCTTGTTTGTGCATGAACTTTATCAAGATAACTATGAACAATTGAAAGCATGGATCAAAACACAATGGTTTTTCTTGCCCTACAATAGGTTCGATAACTCTTCCTTTACAAGTTGGACCAAAAAAATGAATGTCTCATTCTCCATCATCTCAATTTTGAATCAATTTCATGTGAAGTTAGGATACTCATGGCTTTGCTACATGAAATTTGTCCCATCGGTAGTGCATAAATGTTTAAAGTTTCCATTTGGAAAAGAGATCTTTACTGTGCATCATAGTGTCTTTAATACTATGTCTTCCCATGGGAATTTCTCATTGGATTTCTTTTGGCCCTAACCTATGGAACCTATTAGGCCTTGTGAGGACTTATTTTTCAAATCTTATCAAAAGTTTAAGGAAAAGCACGTAGCAGAATTATGCCTTACTAATATGCCTCAACCCACGATTGAGCCTCCCATCATAGACGAAATCATGATTGAACCAAAATCCCTTCTAAGTAACCAAGACCAAAACATAGCAAATCCTCCACCTATTTCCTAAAAGAGACCACGAGATAACCAAATAAGTCTCGTTGTGCCTCCTAAAGTTAATTTTTTTTATAAAGTTAAAGAGAAAGTGGTTGAACAACCTCCCATGGTTCCTTATGTTCCTCTCTTGTGGGAAGAAAAGAAATCTATGGTTGATAAACCTACTCCTACATAATCACAACTTGAAAATAGAACAAAAAGAAACTGAAACGCTAGGGAGTGTAGGCATAGACGTTGTGTTATTTCTCGCCTGATACAAACAAAAGATGAATCAACAATTCAAGCAATGCATGATGATTCTCCAGCTTTTCCACAACAAAAAAACCCTATATCTCGAACACGAAAAGAACAAGAACCTTCCATGGATATTATCATTAGACCTCTTATTGTGATTAACTTGGATGATGATGATGAGACTACTAAGATTGATGTAGAAGTGCATAATAATCTGAATTAATTATTTTCCTCTTCCATGAGATTAGATGATATCAATCATGATGATTCTCCTAAAAAAGTGACTCACCACATGTTGAACCTGGTGATGTTCCTAGTATAGAACTTGTTGTTGTCCCTTTGGCCAGTTGTCTTCCTTCTGCATATGATGAACAAGATTGGGATACAGATGACCTGCTATAGGTTGAATCACATGTGTCTTACTAGTATTTTATTTTTCTTTCTTTTCATGTTCTTAGTGTGATTGCATGTGCATAATGTTATCCCCTATATTGTTTTGTTTGACATGTCTTTATGTTCATTCCTCTATTTGTACCTACATTCTTCTATATGTCATAAACCTTCATATTTGATCTTTTCTTGTGTTTTTTTCTTTTTGGGGATGACACAAGGTGTCAAGACATTTAAGTCTCTTCCATGTTGACCCAAAATCTTTTTCTTTGTTTTTGCTTTCTATGTTTCATTCTCCTCGTTCCATGAGTTATTTGGGGAATGATGACGTTTTCAATATTTATAATAACACTATAGCAAAGACATACGCTGACCCCAAATCCATAGATCCCTTATGTGTTTGGGATTTTATTTGGGGGAAACCCCTTTTCATGACATAGCTTCATTTGGAAACATATGTTTGACATAGGGCTTCCCAAATAAGCTCTCATGTATTCTTTATTGTTTAGCATTTATCATTGGCTACTTTAAAGTAATTGCTCACAGCATGTTGTTCAACAATTTCTTTAAAGTGAGGGCATACATTGGCATTACCATTTTTTAATATAATTTATGTTTCATGGTGTTTTCTTACTTCATGTGATGTGTCTTCTCTTTAGTGGTGTCATTGGGTTTGATGTCCTCCAAGATTGTGACCTTTCTGAGCATATGAAATTCCTCTTAGTGGTGATGGTACGCATTACATTCCATAAGTTGTGAATCTTTTATCCTCGACTTATCCTCTCTTGGAGACATTAGGCACAATGTTCCCTAAGAGGATACCTTTCATGAACTAAGCAAAACCCCTTTGGATATCCTATTGGCATGATTTTTCATAAGTGTTTAGCATAATGCAGCTTGTTAACCTTGTGAATCTCAAAGTTACAACCTTTTTCATGGCCACCAAGCATAACAAACCTTGCTTGTCAATGGGGCCATGTTTTTTCATGAGTGCTTAGCATAACACGGCTTGCTAAGCCTTATGAAGCTCGAAGTTCATATTGTGTGGTGCCCTGTCAGAGTTATCAGGAGCTATAACTTTGGTATGGCTATGGGAGCCTAATAAGATTCTCTCATTGGCCACTTCTGGGTGCTCACCTAGTGGATAGCATATTTCACTAGCTTGTGTGAGTGTGTATTGTTGTTTGCATAGTCGACAATGTGTTTCACTTGTAAATATTTTTGGACAAACAACTAAGGCTTGATCCACATCAAGTTGGACAAATAGTCAAGGCTTGATCCACCCTTCTTTTTTTTAGTCTTGACATTGTATGTTTGTGTATCTTATCTTGTTGTTGTATATCATACATCTTGTGTGTGTTCTATTGTGCTTATGTTGATTTGCCATGGGATATTGATCTTGGGGGCTTGTGCACCCTCCTTGATATTTTTCACCCTATCTCTCTAACATTTGTACACTTGGACCTATTCTTGGTGCATATTTGTCTGCTTTAGTGTGAGTTTGTGCTTGCGCTTATCCTCTCACTAAAGTGGGGGCTAAATGTAGTGTAGAAAAATGTACCCTTTTATGTGTTCACACTTTGTTTGGGACCTCTTAATTAAATTGGACTTAATTATGCCTTAATAAGCCTTGTTTTACATCGAAAATCCTAATAAATTACATTTTCCATAAGGGAAACCCAACAATAATTAATGCCAACACATAACACTTTACCTTGAGCAATGTGTGTTCCAAGAATAGGCACCTGGGACCCATTCACCCCTGGGCGAATGGGTCCACCCTAGGCCTTTGAAACTAAATTTAAATTATATTTTTGGCGGTATTTTAACATCTCTAAATTCAAATTTGGATGTCAGCTTGTAATGTTTAATTTTCAGTAAATTAAGGATACATACCTATAAATACAAGGTTATTTTATAAAATCAACTATAAGTTTTTGAGAGAAATTTCACAAGAGAAATATTTATGATAAAAGGAATTCAAGTGCAGACTTATCAAAAAAACTGTTGCAGCATTCAAGATCTCAAGCATCGTGTCAAAGTCTTAAGCATCATGCATGTTTTTGGAGCTAACATTGTGATGTAGGTTTCAAAGATCAAAGCAAGCATTCAAAGTCATATCTCAAGCATCAAGATCTACATCCATTGAAGTAATTTCATGCAAGATCAACATCAATATTGTAGACTTACAAAGTTTTATTCAAGGGTTTGGTGAGTTGCAACGTAGCATTTTTCATTCATCATTCCTTTCATATTTCATTATTTCAATTCAAGGTTTAATTACACAAACAAAGTTTGACTGAAGAAAACCCCCATTCACCAAAAACAAAAAAATTCCTCGTTTTTGTGCTGCAAGTTTTAGGTTGAAGAAGGATTGAAGATCTCTAGAAGAGAAAGATTGGAAAAGTTGTCAAGTTGCAAAAATTTGTCAAATCATGAAAAATCACCTACATATCTGATTTCTAACTTTCTAACACTACAACCTGAATCAAATGGAAGCTATAGAGTGACATCAGAGGCTCCCAAAATATTGTTAAAAACGTTGACAAAAGACCATTCGTCCATGGGCAAATGAATCTCGGATAGCCTCCTAAAACTGTGTTTTGGTGATTGGTAAACTTTATTCTGCCCTTCTCAAATCTACAAGAATTTTTTCATTTTTGTCAATATTGAGCTTTATGTTGCTATTTTAAACTTGAATTAGCATATTGATTTTCTATTTTTAAACTTTCTCCCAAAATTATTGTTCAAGTTGAAGCCCCTATCCTCAAGCGTAAGGAATCGGTAGTTTCCCTCATTGAGTTGACTCACCTAAGGGTTGTAATTCAATTCTTTGTGTGGATATTATTTCCTAATGAAATAGAGATAAATAGGCCTACATTCTAAATTGATAAAAACACCAAAACAACCTATTTTTCTTTGTTTCAAAACACAACATGATACAAATATAAGAAAATATAAACACAAACACAAAACACAATGTTAGTACTAAAAATATTTGAGTCGGTAAGGCTAAGAGACCTCGGTCTTAAATTTGTCTCAAATACCAAACATAATCCATCAAATGAATGTTAGTTAAAGGAATTCTCCCATGAGGACTAGCAAGTTGCATTATGTAAAATCATTCATGAGCTACATGGATCTACTGGCTAGCAAGTTGTGTTATGCTAGGTGTCCATGCAATGTGATGGGTTCCACAAGGCTAACAAGTTGTGTTATATTAAGACACTCATGAAACACATAGTTGTACTGTCAATCAAGGTGTGTTATGCTCAACGACCATGTTAAAAGGGGTGCTCAAATTCATGACCCAAAAATTTGTGTTCTATTGAATCCATGAACTATCTTTCCAAAGCCTCACCTAATAAGGTGCATAAACTCGCCTAAGAAGATGCATAGATTCGCCTAAGAAGGCACATAAATGACAATATCGCTTAAGAAGGCGCATAGAATCACCTAAGAATGCACCAAAAACTCACCTAAGAAGGCATATAAACTTTCCTAAGAAGGCACATAAACAAAAAAAATCACCTAAGAAGCCACATAAATGATCAAGACAAGGCCAAAACCTCAAGGGGTGTTATCAACAACACCACCAAAAAAGGTGATTTACGAAAAATTGCAAATGGGCATTGCTCAATATATGAAGATTCGCACCTTAGGGAATATCATGTATAACATCACCACTAAGAGAGGACAAGTCATGGAATAAAAAGATCACACTTTCGGGAGTACTAGCTATAGTATTACCACCAAAGGGAACATCATATTCCAAGAAGAGTCGCATTATTAGGGGAAATCAAGCCCAATATTACCACCAAAGAGACACTAAAATAAATTGAGAAGACCACACTTTTATTGACAAGGTCACACTTTCTAGGAGATGTATGCTATCGTCACTGAAAAGGGACCACTTCTTATGCAAATAATGAGCGAGGGACTATATGCCCCCCCTTAAAATGTTAGTGTACTTGCTACACTATCATCTTAAGGAGATATAAAGGGATCCCTTGCTAGAAGGAATGAACCTAACACAAGGTTACCTAACCCCTTGCCCCCCAAGTGTGGGGATAAAGATGAGATAAAATGAATGGTGACACACTACTCCTTCCAATATGATCGCACAAGTCTTAGTTTATACCCCTATGATGGTAGTGAGAAATTTGTGATGCTTAAACTATCACATGGCAAGGAGCAAAGAAAATACGAATTATTTTATTATTGTGTCAATTCCATAATGTCAGGATCAAATTATTTTAATCTCTTTTTAAAATCACAACATTCATTAGTCGTGTGTCCAAAATTTATATGATATTCACAATAGGATAAGTTTTTGTTCTTTTATTTTATATCACTTCATTCATGAACAAGTGGTAGTGTAATTAATCCTAACTTTAAGAGTATAGCTAAGGTACGTTCAATCTCAAAAATAAGATGTGGAGTGTGTAATACGCATTTCTTAATAGGACCATAGATCTTATATGGCTTGGATGGTGGAGAAAGTTTTTGATGTAAAGGTGGAGGACCTTGGTAATCTATGCCTTTGATTTCTTTATATGGTGTTTGTTCCAAAAAAGCATGGATTTCATGTTCATTATTTATGTCACACCCTTGTTTTGTCAAGATCCTAGAGCCTCGACCATAGCAGTGCTCTAAGCTAATAGGTGTGCTTGTGAATTTGTTCTTATATGATGGAGGATAATTAGGTGGTATGTTTTCCTTGTGATTGTTACCAATAGGTACTTCCATGCATATTGGTTGAGGTATGAATTATAAATCACTTTCCTTATATGAGGTGGAGAACACTTCAAGTGGTGGTATGGTGGGTGGTGTTGATTGTTGATATGGGTGATTAGGCCATTCCGTTGAAGGGTAAAGAACCATATTATTCTCAAGGTTAGGAAAAGTATTATTTTGAATCCATTCATGATTTCCTCATCTTTCTTCAAGATATCTTCATTGCAAAGATATACATTGTGAGATGAAGGAATATGAGTCTCATCATTTGAATTAGGGTCATTGCCAAACACACAACATAAAATATCAACCAAGGATTTCAATGAAGTCAACATTTTACCAAAAAAACTTAGCCATTATGACAACAATATGCTTGTAACAAGTTTTAGATTGATATATAATACTACACTGAAAACTTGAACTTGAATTTGGACAGAGGATCCTAAGAGGGTTCTATCATTAAAATCTAAACAAAAAAATCTTGGACTAGGTCGCCTAGGGTGACTATGTCCTGCACAAATTATTGTAGATTTCAAATTTTGGTTGTTTATTATATTGTTTAAGGATCTCAAGTCTGTGTGCAAACAAGTCTAACAATGAATTATTTTCCATAATTTGCCTAATTTTATGATTATGTAACTCAAAATGAAAGTGTGTGATAATTTGAAAAAATATCAAGTAATAAAAGACAATTATAAATACAATTTCTAGATCTAAGATGCCAGAATTTATTGATCCTAATATGCCTAAATCTAAAAATGATGATGTTGATGCCTTTTTGAAACAAAACAATACAATTTTTCATTTTTTACAAGATGACTAAATGAATGCAACAATCAATTTTAGATTTTTTTCGAAATTAAATCTCCTAATGCAAATTTTGAAATGCAATTTGCATGTAAATCAGACCTAAGATGACTAAAATTAACCCTATTGCAACCTATAATGAAATATTGTATGCAAATTTTTGAATTTTTTTATGCTTTTTACGATGCAAAAATGAACACCTAGATGAATAATGCAAACAATACAATGTTAAACCTAGATCTAGGATGAATTGCTTTAGATTTTAGAAGATTTGAAATGTTAATATATCAGGTTCATCAAAATGAAATGGTGGAAAACTGGATACTCTAGGATTTGACCTAGGGTTTAGGCACCTTTCCTTATTTCATTGTAGTATGTGTGTTTGTAATGAGGGTTTGATGGATTTGGACAAGGTATAATACTAACTTACAACCTAAATGGTGAGTCAACTTGCCCTTGACCAGATCTAAAATGAAATGTAGTGATTCCACTAGCCTAATGATGCAAATGATTGTTTTAATGTAAAAATAGTAAATCTGAGAAGTCATAAGAAAATTCAAATTACAAAATTGGACTAAGCAAGACAATGTGCACCTATGATATGAATTTAAAGCAGATTTTTTAGGACCTATTCCCCCTAGGCGACTATGTCTTAGTAGAGGGATTCCAGATATGATTTCAGAGTCCTCTAATGTCAAATTTGAGATTTTGTTTTTTGCTTGTCGCACTGTCAAATATTGTTGTAATTGAGTTTCCATTTGTTGTCAAGGTGTAGGGTTTGATTGCAATAATAGATAATTGACCTTCAAGCTTCTCTCAATCTTCCTTAGATCTAAAACCTGCACATTCAAAGAGAGAAGAGAGGTTTTTCCATTTAGGGGCTTTCCTTAGTCAAACCTCATGTTAGTATTTCCACTTCCATAATAAAAATTTCAATGATAAAGCTAAATGATAATGGAATGATGAATCAACAATGGACTACAACTCACCACCCAAAAATGGCTTCTTTGAAGGACTGAAGTCATATAAGATCTCCTCAAGTATGGATTGTTATTGGCTTTATTTTCTTGAAGACCTACAAGGGTGATATCTCACAAACAATATGAACAAACTCACATACACTTTGACATGATGCTTGGAATCTTGAATTGTTGCAATAAATATTCTAATGGATTCTCTTGAATTGCTTGATAATGCTTGATCATAAAGTGCTCAATAATTGCTTGGTATCTCATGTTCCTTTTCAAATAATGCAATAACTAGGTGTTTATACATAATTATTCTAATTTCCCAAAAATCAAATCTCAACAATCGACTTTGGACATTTGAAATTCAAATAATAAAATACCAACACCGACATATTTACTTTTGGAGCCAAAATAAGGGGACTAAGTCACCCTAGGCGAATGTGTCCCAACCCTATTTTTTGGGATTTAAGGTGTCAAAGGAAAATATTAAACAAATTCTTGGGTATTCCACTTGCAATTTGTCAAAAAATGATAAAATGGACCGCAAAATGCATAATTTAGGAAATTAGGTGTATAATTAGGCCCATGCATTTAGGGGGGAGCGGAACATAGTGTGAAATTGTCAAGGGTGACAATTTATGACACTATAAGGAGATTCAAATTGTTGAACACTCAGAATACTAAGAGGGGATGAATTAGTATTCTTTTAAACCACTTAAACATTTAAGCATTCATTCCACATAGCATATTCAACTTGCTACAGGAAAGGAAAGTATGAAAGAAACCATCAAAGTACATAACACATGAACACCAAAATTTTATGTAGAAAACCCAAAATGGGAAAACCCACAGTGAGGATTAGCTCACAATATATTATAACTAGTTATAAGATATTACATAAGTGCTCACTGCAAGTGGACTCATTGCCCACTAAAAGAAGAAAAGATAGAAGATATTGTGGCACACAACCAAGTTTGAACTATTACAATTGCATCTAACACAGACATGAATTACAGTTCCATTGAAGCTCAAAACACAAACTTCGCACTCTTCATATTGATCTATATTATCACTCTTCTATACTTTGCATTCACCTTATACTCACACAATTTGAATCAAACTTATGTTATGTCACTTCTCTCACCTTTTAAAACACTGAAAAGGAACTTACATATATATTTGCTTTATCCACACACCTATAACATCAATTACGTCAGCCTAATTAGATGTAATATATAAAATATAACTTTTCGTCTCTATGTCCATGCATACATGCTCCATTCCAAGATTCAAAACTCATAATAATTTAAAATAGGTCATCATGGACCAATAATAGCTCCCATAGAATGAATCAATACTTATTCAAACTCTGCAATACACAAAACTCATTAGGTCAACATCGATAATGACCTAATAACAAAATTTTCCAACTATACAACCACATTCAAACATGTGAATCTCTAAACTCTATGCCATTTAGAATACATACTCTACTAATACCTGTCAACATATCCACAAAATCACAAAGCCAGACTCCAATCTGCGGAGAAGTGCGGATTCACCAAAATATATGCACTGAACTGGAAAACACTTGTTATTGCTAAACTGTTATTCTATTACTCATAACTTCAACATCAGATACCAAAACAATATGGAACTCTAGATATAAGCTTCTCTAGCAACCAAGAAAATTATATCAAAACTGCAAAGCAAGATCTTATATAGCGGGCCAATGTGGATCCAAAAACCAGATGTCCTATACACAAAATTACCCGTATTGACATTTAGTCAATTTTCCCTTCATCTATATTCACTGGATCAAACCTTTTTGAAAATTCCCACTAGATTACCATCTCAAAACATGCTCAAGCTGAACAAACTGATCTGTATGATGGTCTTCATACTAGAATACAATGTTGAAATCAATGACAACATTGGACTACATAACTGTACAACTTATGCTCATCCCACATGCTCATGTTTCCAACAAATGCATCAATGAAAAACTCCTTATTCTTCCAAAAATATTCCCCTTTATCATTGATGGTAACATGCCTCAATTATCTCCAAAAATATTTTCCAATATTACTCTCCCCCTTTGACATCAAGGGCAAAGGACACAAAAAACATAAGTCTTCACATATACTAGAACTCCCCCTAACAGATATATACATATATACAAGCTGAAAACTTAATCGACTCCTGCTAGGAGTGCTATCCAACAAAACATTGTACTGGAAATCTACCTTATACCTTATGCATATGTACATGGAAATCTAAAACAATAACTAAAATGCATAAAAAGGAAAGAAATGTATTCACCCAGAAGAAGATTTTGACCCTTGCAGCTTCTCAAGGTGGGCTTTCCACTCTTGCTTCCCTTCTTTCTAAACCTTCTTAGCTAGGCCAAGCATTCTTCTTTGAGTCTCAAACTCCACAAAGAGTTCCTCACCATCATTCGGAGTGTTGGGTACTAGATTTATCTTTGCATCTCTTTCAACACTTAATAGGGAACTAGAAACATATATGAACTTAGAGTTCACCAGATCCCTGAAATTACCAAACTGTATTATGATCTTTTATTTTTGAGCTTATAGTTGGAAATACTACTCATGCAAGTTCTCTACTACAAACCTTATGCTTCCATCCAAATCATGTGTTAGATCATAGGTACTAGAAGCTTTGTCAATCTGGGACTCAATTGAGTCCATCTCATCTCTAATGCTCTTAGTAGATCTGGGCTATTTCATACAAAAGTGAAACAAAAATTTGAATTTTTCCACACAAGCTTGCTTACACATAATATTTTCTTGAAATTTATTGTGTGTAGCAGCACACTTTTCCATTATATCCATTAATTTCCTATCATTTATCTTTTTCTCCAATTCTTTTTCTAATTTTCCTTTCAAACCACTTGCATACTCCTTAAAAGAATCAAGCAAAAAATTTAAATTTTCCATACCAAAGAGGGAACTTGTTGAATATTGAGGTGTTTTCTTAGCTTAATACCTTGTAAAACTTTAATATTGTTGATCTAAAATGCTTTTCCTTTTTTACAAATTATTTGTGGGTGATTATCTGATTAATCCATTTTACTGTTTGTAGAATGTAGACAGAAGTTGATAGAAGTAGAAAGGATATTAGAAAGATTACACAAGCATATAACATGGAGAAAACCCTTTCGGATAAAAAACTCCACCAAGAATCAATCTATTATTCAATCTCTAAAGTAGATTACAATAACTCCAATTCTTGCTTGAGAATGCCTCTTTTTCCCTCACCAAAACTTCTTCACAACCTACAATAAAACTGATAATAACTCTCTTCAACTTGCTTGAGATAAATGTACTTTAATCAACATTTGGTATCAAAGCTAAGGTTGGGTAGAGTATTGGGATGCCTTTCTCTTAAAGATTGACGGATTTATTGGCTTAGTGGGAGCTTCTATTATTTTGGTTATTTGTTGATTTTGGAAATAAGTTTTGTTATAATGAATTCTCGTTTAGATATTGAAAGGTTTAATGGATCTAACTATGAAATGTGGAAATTAAAAATGGAAGATCTTCTTGAAGAAAGAGATCAATTATTAGTTGTTAATAATCAGACAAAGACACCTACAAGAATTTCAAATGAGGATTGGGCTAAGTTAGATAAGAAGGCAAGAGGAACAATTAGATTATGTCTTGTTGATGTTGTTCTCTTGAATGTTTCAGAAGAAAATATCGCATATAAATTGTGGAAGAGAATAAATGATATTTATCAAACTAAAAGTCTCACCAATAAGTTGTATCTAAAAATGCAGTTGTATTCATTAAAAATGAAATATGGTGATTATGTAGCACAACATTTAAATGTTTTTAATTTGATTCTCAGTCAGTTATAATTTGTAGATGTAAAGCTAGAAGATGAGGATAAATGAATTTTATTACTTTGCTCTTTACCAGATTCTTGGGAAAATCTAATTATTGCAATCAGTGGTAATGGTGCAGATCCAAAGATGGACAATATCATTCCTACTCTCCTATCAAAGGAGATGAGGAGGAAGTCTAAAACTGGCTCCCAAGATGCCTTGTTTGTAAGAGGGAGACCTAAAGAGAAGGAATCTAAGGCAAATAAGAAAGGAAAGGGTAAGTCCAAAGGACAATCAAAAACCCCTAGTAAGAGTAAGGTAAAGTTCTGGAATTGTGGAAAACCTGGACATATTAAAAAGGATTGTAAGAGTAAGAAAAAGGTTTCTAATGCTTCTACAGATAAATCCACCGATGACAGTAATGATGCATTAGTCATTTCTTCTAATAGTGTTGTTGATATTTTTGGCTTATTGATTCAGGTTGCTCCTATCATATGACTCCTAGAAAGGAGTGGTTCACTAAGTATATTGCATATGATGGAGGGGATGTCTTGTTTGGAGACAACAACACAACAAAGGTTGTTGGGAAAGGAGAGGTAAAATTGTGTTTTAGTGATGGTAGGGTTAAGACCCTTAATGATGTTTTACATATTCTAGGACTTGCTAGAAATCTTCTTTTTGTCTCTAAGTTCAAAGATATTGGAATGCATGTGACATTTGACAAAGGTGGTTGCAGATTGGTGAAAGGGAATATGGTGGTTGCTAAAGGATCTTGGATTGGGACTTTGTTTGAGCTGAATACCTCTAATATAAATATTTTATCCAATGTAACTGAAGCTGAAAATACATGTATGTTATGGCACCATAGATTGGGCCATATAGGTGAAAAAGGTCTTAGGACCATTCTTAATAAAAAATTGGTTGATGGCATTCCTAATTATAATATTGGCAAAAATGACTTTTGTGAGCACTGTGTGTTTGGAAAGCAATCCAAATCTAAATTTCATAGTGGTACAAATAAAGCTAAAAGATTATTAGAGATTATTCACTCAAATGTAATGGGCCCTGTGGATATTGACTCTATTGGAAAATCTAGATACTATGTCACATTTATTGATGATGTCTCAAGATACACTTGGATATATTTTATGCATATAAAATATGATGTGTTTAATAAGTTTAAGGAATTTAAGGCTTTGGTTGAGAAACAATCAGATCATAAAATATAAGTGTTGAGATCAAATAATGGTGGTGAGTATTGTTCTAGGGAATTTGATGACTATTATAAGCATGCAGGAATATTGAGATAGAAAACTACTCCATATACACCTCAACAAAATGGAGTAGCAAAAAGGATGAACTGAACCTTAATGGAAAGAGCTAGGAGTATATTAAGTAGTGCTAAGCTAGATAGGTCCCTATGGGCTGAGGCGGTATGTACTTGTTATTTAATCAATAGATCCCCTAGTTCATCTATTGAAGATAAAAGTCCTTATGAAATGTGGTTAGGAAAGAAGCCTAGTGTTGCACATTTAAGGATCTTTGGTTGTGAGGATTTTGTTCATGTGCCTCAAGAAAAGTGATCTAAATTGGATCCTAAAGCACATAAATGCATATTCATAGGTTATGGTGAAAATGTAAAAGGTTACAAGATTTGGAATCCACTAACACGAAAAGTTTCTTTATTTAGAGATGTGATTTTCAGGGAATTTAGAGCTTATTCAAGAGAAGAACAACCAAAGGAGAAGGATAATTCTCAAACAGTGCATTTTGAGATTGATAATCAGAAGCAATAAGATGCACATGTCGAAGAACAATTGGATGGGTTGGAAGAGGAGAGTTCAGAGAGTTCTTCTAAAATAGATGCTCAAGATGAGCATATTGAGGAACAAGTAGAAAGCCCTTTGAGAAGATCCACAAGACAATGGAATCCCATTGATAGGTATATCCCACCTAATTTTCATTGTCTTTTTTCTTTAATGAGTACTAATGATGAACCCAGTGTAGGAGTTGAGAAAATACAACACCACAAACCCCGAAGATCACCTGCATGCAAATAACTTGTCACAAAAGAAGAGATGGAGACAAACAAGCAAGGGTTCTCTAAAACTTGAAAATGTATATATCAGAGAGAATGAGAGAATGAATTGATATGAAATACAATGGGATCAATCCTTATAAAAAGGAGATCATGCAAACCCTAATAAAACCCTAATAGAAGCCCTAATAGGATAACATTTAATAATTAATATAATTATTAAATGTCACTATATGCAAACTAACGTGAAATATTAAGAAGGGAATAAAGGTAACTTAATCAACATAATTAAGTTAAAACCTTTACTCTAACACCCCCCCTTAAGATGAGCAACAGTGCAGCTACAAACAAATGCAGAAAAGCAAAGGTAACTACAATGCAAGAAGGCAACATGGGTCCCGACAACTAGGCCAGATCAGGTACCCAAATACAACCAAATCTTTGTAAAATGGAGAAATAGAGAAAACCTCATGGGAAAAAGCTCTACTCCAAAAAGAGAAGAAGAAAGCCAAGAAGAGACATCACTGAAGCAGAAGAAGCTGCAAACAACTGTCGAAAGATGACTGCTATGGTGCTGAAGAACCTCCGCTGAAGATAGGATGATCAGGAACAAGAAGACAATAATCTGCATAAGTGCCCATACGACACTACTCGAATCAGATGGCAAACAAAGGCAAACACCTGGAATGAAGATACAGATGGCACAAGAACCAATAGTCTGAAACACTGATCAACTGAGAATGGAAAATTCCTTCCAAGGCGAAACCAAGGAAGCATTAGCACGAACAATATAATACCCCCCCATAATGGTGAACTGGGAGCCTGACAGATCAACTGAAATGGTGTGCAACACCTTGTAGTGCATGAAGAAGATACAACATCTGAAAGTGCACAAGAAAGCACCTGCAACTGAAAAAGTGGTGTGCAAAACAAAGCACACATGCATGAGGCTGGAATCATATGGATCCATGGTCGTCGTGGAGGGACACTCACTGGACAAAGGTGTGATGGCAAACAAAGGCAAACTACACAACCCCCCATGGTATGGATTCACTGTCGTCGTGGAGGGATACTCATCGGACAAAGATGTGATGGAAAAACAAAGGAAAACTACACAACCCCTCATGGCACTTTATAATATCAGTGCGAGTACAAAATATGGCACAACCTTATGTGCAAAATCTCCAAAAAATGCATGTACAATAGTGTGGCACTTTATCTCAGTGCGTTTACATAAAAGATAGCTTACAAATGATGCTCAAAAATGTCCTCAAAGGACAAAATGCTGGAAATACATGAAGAACAGCCAAAAACAAAGCATCCCATGCAAACAAAATGTTTCCAAGAGCAAATATGTCCAGGTAATCCACCAGAGTGTGAAAACACAAATAACTCAATAAAAGATACCTAGTGTGAAATTTGGAAAAAATGGCATAGATGAAACTGAAGAGCTCTGAAATACGGTTCCAACGCCGCTGAGATTGCGAAAAACGGAGAAATTGATCAAAAGTTATGAGCTTGAGACTAAAAGAAGCCCCTTTGTCTTCAACTGGCTGTAGAATGCACCAACGGAAAAAAGATGTGAAGAGACCGACACCACTGGAAAGATGAGAAAACCAGCTTTTTGACAATATCTCGTTTGCCAAAAAATGATATCGTATGCCCAAGTTACGGCCTCCGGAATCAATCAACTCCAAATAGGGAAAAAACCAGTGCTGGGTTAAATTTGACGGTCATACGGCCATCGCAGCAAAAACACTGGGTTAAATTTGATGGCCAAACGACCGTCATTGTAAAAGTGCGATTGGGCTATAAATGAAAAAAATTGTTTTTTATATAAAAAAAGATTTGATTTTTTGTAAAAAAAATCACCTAGTTCTTACAGGGAAGCTTTATCTTCAGACGAACACAAGCTTTGGTCATAAGCTATGCATGAGGAAATGGAATCCTTAGAAACTTGTGACACATGGGATCTTGAGAGTTTTCCCAAAGGAACAAAGGCCATTGGTTGTAAATGGATCTTTAAAAAGAAGATTGGAGCATATGGTAATCTCGAAAGGTACAAGGCTAGATTAGTAGCCAAGGGCTACTCCTAGAGAGAGGGAGTTGACTTTAATGAAATCTTCTCTCCCATTTCTAAACATACTTCTATTAGATTCTTTTTGTCAATTGTTGCATTGCTTATAATTTAGAAATTGAGCAAATGGATGTGAAAACTACGTTTTTGCATGGGAATCTTGATGAGGAGATTTATATGAAGCAACCTGATGGTTTTGTTGTAAAAGGAAAAGAAGAATTGGTTTGCAGGTTAAAGAGATCTTTATATGGATTGAAACAGTCATCCAAAATGTGGTACCAGAAGTTTGATGCTTTCGCATTGAAAATTGGTTATGTTAGGAGTGAGGAAGATCATTGCATTTACATAAAAATAATTCATGATCAACTTTTAATTATTATCTTGTATGTTGATGACATGTTTTTTATTGGTAACAGCAAGGTAATGATCAAAGAATTGAAAGCACAACTCTCGAGCACATTTGAGATGAAAGATCTAGGGGCTGCAAAATATATCCTTGGTATGGAGATCAATAGAGATAGAGGTAAAAAAAATATTTTCTTAAGTCAAATCGATTATGTTGATACTATTTTGAAATGGTTTAACATGCAGGACAGTAAACTAGTTAATATTCCTTGACCAGTTGGCACGAAGTTAAGTTTAGACATGAGTCCTAAATCTGATTTTGATTATGAGGAAATGTCTGAAATTCCGTATGCTAGTGAATTGGTAGTTTAATGTATGCAATGGTCTGTACGAGACCAAATATAGCCCAAGCAGTGGGAGTTCTTAGTAGTTTTATGTCTAACCCTAGTAAAGAACATTGGACTTATGTTAAGATGGTGTTTAGATATTTATGAGGGATTTCTTATTACTATTTAGTTTATCATGGTTCTAATGACATTGATATTATGCATAGATCATTGGACATACAGGGTTTTGTTGATTTAGATTGGGTAGGAGATCTGGGCAGTCAGAGGGTCGACAAGTGGTTATGTGTACACTTTGTTTGGAGTTGTGGCTAGTTGGATGAGTAAGAGGCAGCCCACAGTTGCTTTGTCCACCACATAAGTAGAGTACATGGCTGCCACACATGCCTCTAAAGAGGTAGTTTGGTTATAGAGACTTGGAAAGGTATTGGTTTTAATTGCAAGTATGTTAGGCTTGAATGTGATATTCAAAGTGCTATTTGTTTAGCGAAAAATCCTATGTATCATGCTCATACTAAACATGTAGATGTTCAATATCACTTTGTACAATAAATGGTTGAAAGTGGAAAAGTATTAATTGAAAAAGTTGACACTTTGATTAATGTTGCAGATTATCTTACGAAGCCAGTTCCTATAGATAAGTTATCGTGGTGTAGGAAGGCCATTGGCCTTGAGTCCTGTACTTGATTTAAAATTATTATTCCTTTTTTAGAATAATTGCAATGTATAATGTCAAGTGGGATAATGGAAATAGGATTCCATTTAATTGCAATCCTAAAAATTATTTATTTCATGTATCTCCTCAGTCCTTGGAATGTGTTCAACAACACTAGGATTAGGAAGAGAATAATATTTGATGAAATAATCATGTTAATTGACATTTGTAATTAATTCTAAATGTTAAGAACATGTGGGGACGCCTTGGAGTTAGCTGCTATAAAATAGGAGCACATGGGCACACACATGGGAGGTGACATTCACCTTGAGTTTAGTTAATTGGTTCATAAATTGAGTAGACTTCATAAATGCATCCTAGGTTCCTACAAAATAGGGATTTTGATCTATGCATGTTGAGTACCTATAAAATAGGTTTTGAAGTTCGAGTGAAGTTCGATTCAGTTCAGTTCATTTATGGTTCAGTTAGTTTTAGTTGAATGTTAGTTGACTTCAGTTAACTTGGAATGCATGGCTAATATCTTGAGTTACATGACAAATAATAGGGACTACCTTCAATTAATAGGGGATGACCATTCTTGCATGAATGGTGTTGAGAAATGTTTCAGTTAACAAGAATAACTTGGACCGACCTTGGGCGCCCAAGTTGGCTTCTTGGAATTAACTCCTTTGCATGTTGAGACATTTCAGAAGGCTTAGTTAAGTGGGCCCTCTTTTGGGTGCCTACTTTGAGGATAAAGCCTTGAAGATATTTACAGAATAAAGGTTGAGTTATGACTTCAATTTGGGACGCCCAAATGAATGAAGGAGAGGATTTGACATTGTTCTTCATGACATAACTCTACTTGCAAGAGATAGGCGTACCTTTTAGGGATAGGGCTTGAGCATTGTAATTGTAACTCATTTGGAGTTTAAAATGTTGATTAAAGTCTATTTATCTTAAGCAAGTTGAAGAGAGTTATTATCAGTTTTATTGTAGGTTGTGAAGAAGTTTTGGTGAAGGAAAAAGAGGCATTCTCAAGCAAGAATTGGAGCTATTGTAATCTACTTCAGATATTGAATAATAGATTAATTCTTGCTGGATTTTTTTACCCGAAAGGGTTTTCTCCATGTTATATGCTTGTGTAATCTTTCTAATATCCTGTCTACTTCTTCTATCAACTTTTGTCTACATTCTACAAATAGTAAAATGGATTAATCAGATAATCACCCACAAAGAATATGTAACAAAGGAAAAGCATATTTAGATCAACAATATTAAAGTTTTACAAGGTACTAAGCTAAGAAAACACCTTAATATTCAATAGAACTGTCAATGACAACATTGGCTATGGCTTCATGCAAAACCTTTACTACCTCATCTATCATTTCTCCACTCTTCTAATGTGTTTCTATGATTTCTTTTCGGGCATGTGCGTGGAAAAAATCACCTAATTGAAGCACATGAATAGGAGAAATCTTGTTCATGTCAACATATCCTTGTTATATTGGAATTAAGTTGTAACAACTAGGCAGACACTACAGGCTAGAATTGTAACTGCATGCTCAAAAGATGTTTTAAGGAATCTCTGGAGGAACTGAAGGATTCACCAGTAGTCTTTACGTTGTCTTCTATAATTTTCTTTTTCAAATCCTTTTCCTTGTCACCAGTATCAACTGGTGTCTCCATTTCCTTATTTTCTTCATTTCTAGATGCATTCTCATCCTTCTGTTCATTACTCTTCTCTTCATCAACTTCATCGGTAGCTTATTCTTTGTTATCTAGAGGAGTGATTGTCTCTGGTTGTCCTTGAATAGTCTCAGATACCAAAGGAGGTGTTTGATGTTGTGTAGAAGTATCCTCCTATGCAATGTCTTCTCCAATGGCTTCTCCTTCTCAAACATTCTCCTCACCAACAATTTCTCCCACTTTCAGAAGAACATTATCTTGCACATTACCTTCATCACATCCATGCTAATGTTGAGCATCATCATGTTGTGCTTCTTATTTTGTGTTCACATCCGGATCATGCATTTCTTCTTTTCTCTATGGATTCATCCCTAATCTTTATGCTAACTCCTCAACCTTTTATATAGTCTCTTTCCAGAGCCTCTCGTGATCATTCTGATCTTTGCTCATGAGATTAGTCACTCTTTGCTTCATCCAAAAATCCTTGCTATACAATTTGGCCAATGTGGCTTTATTATCTTCGAAGAGGGGTCCACCGATATTTTCCAAAGCAAAATACTTTATCTTTTATTCTTCCTCTATAGCCTCTTGCCTCCTTGCAAGTAGTACATTCCATAAATCTTTAGTTAGTTGCTTCTAAATATTCTGCATATTAACTTCAAAAACAATAATGTATTTCACAATTGCTTTTGAAATGGTGGCCTTGTCGACCTCATCTGCATCAGTATATAAAGAAGTAGTCTCCTCTAGTCGTAGACATCCAAATTTGAGCACTTTCATATGGTCAAATGTATTCCTTATTTCATCTACTCCACACCTGCATCCATATTAATTGAATAATTTTGTTATTTGATTAATATTCCTTCTTATTCCTAACATTCCCTAAAGCATTTAATTAATTGATTAAATATTTTACCATCTTCTCTAAATTAAATAAACAAACTAGTTTATTTAATTTATTCATTTAGCCCACATGAATTAAATCAATTTTGAATTCATCCCCTTTTCTCTCTCCAAATGTCACATCCTCCACAATCCTTCCTTAATCTAGATTAATCTAATTAACGTATGATTAGGATGTGCACACCACTAATTATGATTAGTTTCACATCATCCATAATTTTCAAATTTCCTCTAATCCCATCATTATCTTGGCTATTTTTTTGCACAACCATTAATCTTGATTAATTGACCTATAATCTAATCCTAATCCCAATTATGGCATGTGCACCTAAGCCAACCTCCATAAATGATTTCTCCTTTTGTAAAAGCTATCCTCATCCCCCAAGGAATTTTTAATTTCTTTTTATTCTCCCAACATGCTTACATAGAATTTTTAATTCAATTTAATTCACCCAAGGTCTCCCATGAATTTTTAATTCCTATTTATAATCCCCATGTGTCCCTAAATGGAATTTTTAATTCTATTTGTCTACCCAAGGCTTTCTCCAATTCCCCGTGGAGATTTTATGAGGAATTTTAAATTACTCTCTTGTCACATCCTACCCATGATTTGGGGAGGATGAGACAATTCACTCCTTTTCCCATTCCCAAGGTACTTGCAAGTACCTCCACCTCGCTACCACCTAGGCTCCATCTCACCTCTCCCCATCCCCCTAGGATGACACATGTCATCCTTACAATGTTTGAGATGCCTCAAGGCATCTAAACCATTGATCTCCAACCCTACTTCTAATCATAGTCATCCATTCTCATCTCCCTTCTAAATGACTATCAAACATAGTCATTTTTTTACACATTACACACTTGCATTTAAGCCTTCAAGCACTCAAAACCTCCATTCTTGCAGAAAGTTGAGCTCAGATCACACCAAAATCCATTATTATTACCTCCATTGCATCCATGACATCATCACAATCATGTTAGTCTAGGTTGCATGCTATCAAGCTATCAAAAAAGCACACAAATCAAGCATTATCAAGGGCAAACAACGCAACAAGCTCGATAAGGTAAAATTGATGTTATTTTTATTAACTTATTTGAGTCTTATCTAGCACAATCTGAGTGTTTGTTTGTGTTTTTAATCTTTGCATGTTCTTAGTTTCTTGCATTTGAGTAGATTAAATTCACCTACACACACCAGCATTTCATTCTCCACAATTCCATTGAATAGAGCATAAAGTTTTATAGGGCTATGCACCCTTGTCGGAGTCTTCTTCTTTTTCTTTCTCTTGTCTTCCAGTGGCTTATTCTCTTTTTTGGACTCTCCTTTCTTCTTTCATATTCAAATTTTGAATCCTTCCTTCTCCTTTTCAACCTCTTCTTTACTATTTGTATCAATAATATCAAATTTTACCTTCTTTGCATTGGATTCACCTCATGAAGCTTCTATTTTCCTCTTCTAGACTAATTTTGATCCTTCTTTTTCTCCTTCATCATCCACATTTACACCCAAAAACTACTCCCTTGTTGCCTTTATTTTCACTCTCCTTCTCATTGGGCTAGTTTGTTGTGCTACCGGAGCAACCTTTTCCTTTTCAAACCTCTTTTTTTGTTTAACCAGAGAGGTTTTCTCCTTCACCAGATTAGTTATAGGATCTTTTCTCTTTTATCCTATAGTAGTCTTAGTCTCGGAGGACTTGGGGGTAACCAGAGGAGTGGTAGTTGTTCTACTAAATCTTCTAAGGTTTGATGATCCTCTCAATGAGCTAGATGAGGCTTTTTCCTTCTCCACCTATTCTTTAGTGAGGCCCATTGCCTCCACAAGTGTTGCAGTTATGTTGTCAATGATCTTCTTGATCTGTGATTTTCTTTGATCAAGATGAACCTCCATTGACTTCTCCTCATATGTGCCATACCTCTCTTTAGAGGTGTCTCTTAGCTTGCTCAACATAAATTCCACTAACTCAGTGATCTCATCCTCTGTGATTTCATATCCCATCTCTAGGATCCATACGGCTCTAGGCTCAACAACCTACATTATGTAATAATATTTTGTTATAAGAAAGGTGATGTCATTCTTGTATTTTTCAGCCATGCTTTTAGGTATCCTTTGCCTTGCCTGCACCTTTTCTTAAAAAGTTTTGAAGACAACCTAAAGGGAATTATTATATGCATTTGATTCACCCAACCTCTATAAAATATCCTTGATCTAGTGAGCTACATGTCTATCCTTTAGCCACACAACATTCCTTGTTCCTAGGACTTCATTCAAGAAGTAAAATAATAAACAAATGATCAAGGTTCCAAATTTAAAAGAATACTTAAAAGCTTTTGTCTTTTGCAGGTTCTCTAGAAGTTGAAACCTCAGTAGTTCACATAGATCATAGTCAACTCCCATCTCAACCATCTCATATGATTTGTTGATGGTGATTGCGGATACAAAATTCTCTCTGTTAAAGAAGTATAATTTGTATCCTATCATTATTGAAGCATACTTTATTTCTGAGTTCTTGATGTCCTCGATGGTCAAGGCTCTCTTTTCATACGTTGCACCCATTCTCTCCATGACAACCTCATTCTTCACAAACTTAAGTACCAAAGCTAGTTTGGTTGAGCACAAACCAGTGACAACCCTAATAGCTTATTTGTTTATTTGATGTGGAATATCCAACTAGATGAACTTATCATGAATGTGGATCAGGGTGTATCTCACCCACTCATCTACATAGAAAAATATGGGAAACCTATTCCAGACATCAAGTTTCTTTTTCGCCAAAATCTCAAATTCTGATTTCAACTCAAAATCATCTTTGGTAAGCTCTTTGTACCATACATCACTCATCTTAGTATGATTATACTCTTCCAATTTTATGTGAATGTATGCCCTAACATCTTCTGTGTGCAAAAATCCATACGAGATGTGCAAAAATGCACCATCCGGATCATCCATCAATGATTTGTCAGGATGTCATTCGAATTTAGGGCAAGGATTCTCTATAACCTCTACCACTTGTGGAGTATACATATTTGAAACAAATTAAAAATTCTTTCTGAAATTAGGGTAAATAGAAATTGTAAATACCTTTTGGGATGCTTTCTAGTGAGGCTTTTTCTCGTACTGAATCTCAATCACTTCGATCACTCCACTGCACTCTTCGTCTACTCTGCTCTCCTTAAATGCTTGTTTGTAAATGATTTTTTTCTAAGTGTAATCACTTATAAACCCCTTTGAATTTGACCTGATTTTGTATTGGATGCTTCAGTTTATAAAGTTCCCAAACCCTAACTGTATGAATAGTCAACTTCAAATGCTCTGTAAACTTATGTAACATGATGTTTTCCACCGGTTCTTTATTTAGTAGGTCAAGAATGTTGACCCACATCTCATATCCATGTGTTGAAGCATCAACACTAGTTCTTTGGCATGGATGAAATATTTTCCATTAAAGCTCCCCCTGAGCCAAAGCTCTCTTCTTAGTTTCTAGAGGAAACGTCTGCACCAAATTATGGTACAAACTCAACCTTTATCTCACTATCTTCCTTTTTTTCTCCAAATCTTGTTCATCTCTTCATTTTTGTTGGATCATCCTTTTGTACTAGATTACTCTTCTTTATCAGATTATCCTTATTTATATTCCTACTTCTGTAAAACTTAGAAATGTGTCCAAGTCTACTGCAATTGTAACATATGACATTATTTTGAATAGGTTTGCCTCCATTCATTCTAGATTTGCATTGATTAGATTTATGCCCAAATCCATTGCATGTATAACAATAACCATTAAATTATTGAAACCTTGTGCCATTTTTATAGCTATTCATCATTTTATTTTTGCATTCACTAGCCTTATGATGAATCTTTTTCATGTAAAACAGTGATCGAGAAAATATGGAACATTCTGATTCATTTTGCTTCTACATTTGATAGCATTATGTCTAATTTTTTAATTTTTTTAAGCAAAAGTGGCAAGCCACTATAATATATTATATTATAAATAAATAGAATATTACAAATTATGTCCAAAAGTAACAAAAACCATTAAAATATGGGTACCTTTGTGCATTTTTTTGTTTGGTAGGTAGTCTTTTGACTTGATTCTTTTGATTCCAGATTTGCTTTTCATTGCTCTTCTTGTCTTTAGTCTTCTTTTTGGATGATTTGGAGTTTGATCTATCTTTGAGCTTTCTCCTATCTCAAACCCTAATCCGCCTTTGTCTTTATATCCTTTTTGGTTTGTAATCATTTTGTCAAGCTTTGTAGAGATCATCTTGAATTTGTCTTCATGACTTATTGCTTTCTCAATATCTGGTCTCAAGGTCACAACCTCTTCTTTAAGCTTTGTACATTCTTCAACTTTGATTTTCATTTTGGCATTCAAATATTCTTCAATTCTTTTTCCCTCTTTAACTTGCACCTTCAAATTGGTAATTATCTCATTAGCTTGCTTCAACTACTCATTGACTTCCTTATGTCTCTCTAAACTTCATGATCCGCTCTCTCAACTTTTTGATGCATTTATTTTATTCTTTGATATTTTCCTTCAGATCTTTGTTCTCACTTTCAATTTTTTCCAGATCTTCAAGGGCTACTCTGAGTTCTCTTTTCATGTCAACCATGCACTCTTCTTTTTTAAATCCAAAAGTAGGTATCCCTTCTAGAGGAGTGTTGGGTGAAAATAGTGTAATCAACTTTTCAACAGAGTACGCCATCTAGACTTCAACCACAGTTGTGTGAGATATGATCTCTCCTCTCAGAAAGGGGAGGTGCCCTTCTTACTGCTAATTAGGAGCTATAGTAAACTTAAAAGAATACTTACAAAATGTACACTTTACTCATGAAATGGGGGGGGTGTGTTACATTCATACTTCTCTCTTTTTTTAGAGAAGATGTTTACCATGCTTCACGATGAAAAGCTTTAGATCTAAATAACTTAAACTTAAACAACAACAATAATGCCAATATTCCTATCTTGACAAAGCACAACTTAGAAATACCAGGTATGATTTATAATAACAAAAGGTAAAAGGAAAAGGGAAGGCTCACGAAGGCACAAAGTCGTTTTGTAGCCTTTTCAATGTTGAATCTTGTAATGGTATCGTTCGTTGTATTAGAAGCACAAAGTCTTCTTAGACACAACGATTCCTCGAACAACATGAATGATTACAAGCACAAAGTCTTGTAGATCCTTCAACAAAAACCTCCAAACATAAACAAATCCAAACGATAAATGTAACACAAAGTTTACATCAACCACTTGAAGCCCTTTCAATCTCATACACAAATCACTACTGATATAATCAACACACAAGACAATCGATTCCAACACAAAGTCTAGTATGCAATCCTCTTCTTTATTGATTAGATCTGAATTCACAATATTGAACACAAAGTCTCAATGCTTGTTTCAAAAGAGTAGCACTTTGTTGCAAAATATCAAAAGGTAAATATTACAAAAGAAATCCCTCTTATTTATAGAAAGGAGGGAAGAGCAAAATTAGGGAATCAAATGAGTAAAAATAGGAAACCCTAATCTAACTGAGTGTAATTTATTTCTACATAATTGTACCTCATATTTTGGTGTAATTACATTTTACAAAAAGACACCTAAAGTGTCAAAAACTATTTACAATGTGCAAAGTAGGGAACACCAAAAATGGCGAACACTAGAGACAAAAAGAAGACTATTGTTCTTTGCACTGGGCGCGGAAGTCTTCATATTTCTTTTCCATCTCTCGCATGAACTTTTCATCTAGCCTGACTGTATAATCCACCAGCGTGTGTATTTTGGTAATCAACTTCTTTGCAGACGAAGAAACCTTTTTACACCTTTCAAGATGAGCCTTGAAACAATCAAGTGAAAATCGCAGATCACATACAATGTGCATGGTGTTTTTGGTAAAACCTTTGTCATCCACCAGCTTCATGAAGGCCTCTTTATACACTTGAATTATTTCGCTTAGGGGAAGGAAGGTGTGCTCGTCATCAAGGAGATCACCCGACAACTCTTCCATTCCATTTACCAGAAGAACCCGGTAACCTTCTACATCCTCCTATACCTAGTGAATGTCATCAATCAAAAACTTCAATACCTGGATTCTATGTTTGAGCGATTCTTTCACCTCCACATATTTCTCCTTGTCAGGTATTACTCCATTCTTTACCAATTGGCTAATCTTGGATTCTTTCATTTTTAGCCATGACGACAAAGTCCTTTCCATCTCATGTAGATCCTTCAAGTGATCCTTCCTCTTTATTAAGCTCAGTCTACAGCTGGGCTACTTGTATTTTCTTCTCACTTGTGCTGGTGATGACCTATGTCCCATGATCTATGATCTCTTCAATGAATTAATTTAAGACTTTACCCTTGGCTGCAAGCTTTTCTGCCATTTGAACAGCTGGTTCTTCGAAATTCACCAAGGTCATAGATTGGGCACCACCCATTGAAGATCCTGCTATGTTTCTCAAGATGTTCGCATAGTCTTCAACTTTCTCCTTGTATAGATTTTTAGCTTGCTCCATCTTGTCAAGCCTTCCTGCAAGAGCATCTAACACTACTTGGGCATCTGCTTTTGCACTCTCATTGGTTACCTTCCCAAGTTGTATTATTTATATAGTATAATCTTCCATGTTTACATCACCCTCTGGTTATGAAGGAAAACCTACCTCAACAAACTTCTGGCCAGCTTTATCAACATGGAGTCTTGACAGCACCTTAGCCTTTTTCTTTTCCTTATTCTTGGGGGCAAGTATTTCTTCTAGGTCCAGCTCATCGGGGGAGATCATCTACTTTTTGCGCTTAGGAACCTGCGACACCAACCAAGGAGGCAGGGAAGAAGTATACACATCTCTTGTTACCGCTAATTCCTGAGTCACAGGGGCTCCTTAAGGAATAGCTTAAATAGTAACTATGGGCGTCGTTGTAGTCATTATGGGCTCAGTTGCCTGTACCCCAAGCTGACTCTGCAAAGACTCATTCACGAATCTTTTAAACTCAGCCTCCGAAGAAATGTCAAAAGATGGAGATCACAAACTGGGGAGAGAAACTGGCAAACTAGATAGGTCATTGATATTTTGTGCTCGGTCTACTGCAGAAGAAACCAACACTATTGACACTACTGGTGGGGAAGAAACATCTTCTACTCCTATAACCGTGGTAGGAATAGGAGAAGAAGGAATGGGTGGAATAGGAGATTTACGAATTGAAGGAGTGTGAGGAGGTGAAGATACTGGAACCTGTTCGGTTTTGCCCTGAGGAGGGGACAAAACCTGCTCATCCTCTTGGTATTCCTCAACCTCTTCTATTGATTGCTCTTCTTCTTCATTTGATTTGGTTTCTCCAGAGTTCTCACCATCTGATTCTTCGAATTCAAACTCTTTATCTCCTCCTTCTTCATCTGAAGATAAATCCTTGGAAACAAGCTCCCTCTCTTCTGCACGAGATGTGGTAGCCCTTGTTTCTTGTATTTCAATAGTCTGTGGAGTATTTTTCCCCATAGTAAACTTAATCCTTGGCCCTCTTCGTGATGAAGAGGGAATCGCGGCCTTTTTTTCTTTGGCGCGAGATTCTGGAGGTGGACTAGGTTTCTCTTTAGGAATCTCACCTTCAGAATCTGTCTTGAAGGCTTTTATCTGATGGCCATGCTTGTGAAGCCATTTTGTTGTGTTGTGTAGGATAGGGGCCAAACTTTCTCTCATGTAAGTACATTCTTTTTTGGACCATTGTACTTGAGGTAAAGGTTTCCCGATGATGTTTTCCTCATCATAGGTAGAATTGAGGACGTCACCTAGATCTGTAAAATCTTTAGGAAAATCATCTATTTGGAGAGCCCTGATTTGTTCAACTGTTAACCTACAGAAATCCATTTTACGTACATCCTCTTCATCTCTACACTTTATCCATATGTCTTCAAAATGGTAGACATGGTTGTGACCTTTCTTCAGTTTCTTCTTGACATCCTTGAAGTCAAATTCACGCTTGTACCTGTAGGTCTTGATAGTATTTATGTCCATCTTAGCTAAAACATTCTTGGCCTTCTGCACAGTTCTGATCATGTATCTGCTAATGGTTAATGGAAACTTAAAACCTGGCTTATGATTCTTTTGTCGTTCCTTGTGCACAGAAATTGATTGCTTACACAACTCCATAAGAATCCATTTATCTGATGGGTATCTGGGAAGCATATAAGGGCATCCCGTGAAACAACCTACCCTTATGTAAGTAAAGGTTGGAAATTGTAGAAACACACATCCCACCTTGTTGACCACCTTGTAAGCTTCATCTGAAATCCTCTTCTTCTCCAGAAAGCATTTGTGACTCTCCTAAAATGGTGGAAGCTTTCCCTCAGGTTCAATTGGTAATAGTAGTCATAGATAGGGGTAGAATATCTATTACCTTTGGTAAATAAACCTGGAAACTGCCTCATTATTGCTGCTGAGTACACCAAGAAAGAATTCATATAAAACTTTAAGGTGGTTGGCACCTTGATCAGCTGCTCATGGATTTTGTCACTGATTTGCGTTCCCCAATCAATGTGTACTTTCCTTCTTTGGATGATCTGAATGTATTCATACATCCAATCTTGAAAATAAGAGGATCCGGACAAGCCCTTGACTCTGCTTAATAAGGTAATCATATCTCTTACATCCTCTTTGAAGTCACTCCTGGGGAGTCCCTTAGGCCACCTAGAAACAGCATGTTGGGGAGTCTTCAACCATTGTGAGTTGATCAAAGTTTTGGCCTTGACTGGATCATTGTCAAATATTTCTTGAGCTCTCTAGATTGTGATAGGAGTGTATTGTTCCATTTGTGGAACTTTGAAGACTGTGTCAAATAATTCACCGTCAAGCCTCGTTACAACTTGACCTATTGAATCCCTCACAGTTTTGTCTTCTTGAATGTAGTGTGCAGCTACCTGAAGTACGAACTCCATGTGATGAGCTGAAGTTGGGAAAGTAGAAACCATATGAAGATTGCTATGTACAATGGCTTTCAGATTCTCATCCCACGACCTCTGTTGGATCCTCCTCACGAAATCTACCAGATCTTGATGACCGATCTTAGTGTCTTTGATTTCATCCACCTTGGACAATACCACGTTCGGAGGGAAAATGCCTTGGTACTTATACTTCATCTTCCCCTTTGCTTTAGGAGATGGTGATGGCGTCTCAGCTGACATTTAGGAGAGTAGAGACTGATGTATATCTTATATCCGAGGATCTTTTGATGGAACTTTGGAAATAAACTACAAGAATGGTGGATTCAATGATTGTCAGGAAATATATGTCACATGGGGAAGCGTGAAATGAACATGGCGATATGGAGGCACTGTGTTTTGGCCATGTGGTATGGAAAACGAGGAGTGAAAATGAGCGTGGAGGCAAAAAAATGAGGAGAAAACACTTTTTAAAGTGTTAAGAGAAAAATGCAGATTTTGGTGCTTGGGCGGTGAAAATCACCGCTCGAACACCGAAATGATATTTCGTTTTGGTGTCAAGGTGGTGAAAAACACTGCTCGAGCATCGAGACTTAGAAAAATTTGGGGAGACAATGTTGGTGTCGAGGTGGTGAAAAACATCGCTCGAGAACCGAGACTTCAAAATAGTTTGGTGTCGTGGCAGTGATTTTCACTGCCTCGACACTTGGGGTTTTTTTATGTGTGGTTGTCGTGGCAGTGAAAATCTCTGCCAAGACACCAATGTGACTTGGTGCCTTCGTGCGAAGGCGTCGAAAAACCCCGCTTGTACACCGAGAGAAAAATGAAGACTGACGCGCTTGGAGAATGGGGAGAAACTTCATTATGATAGTTGCAAAGGATGAAGAGGAAAAATGACAGCAAAAGAAACGAGAAAGACATGAAGGGAGAAACAAGAAAGACACGAAGGGAGAAACAAAAATAAATGACAAAAACAAAGCAATATGAACAACCAAAGATTGACTCAAAATACAAAAGCATTTGAATCTAGAATAAAGAAAACTAACAATCGCAAGAGAACGAAAAGGTGAACATACCTGTGATAAATATGGTGAAGATGTGGCGACAAACTGTGCACTGGAGGACAACACCAACATTTGATATCAATGGAGGCAACTCGTAATGGCACATGAGCGAAGTATGGAGAGGAGATGCTAAAAGAAATCATGCGAAAATGACTTAAAGTTGGAGTTAATAACCTTAGAAAAAACTTAGATCGCGCGCATTGAATGCGGCCGGCTAACTCAACTCAACTATCAATTAGGTGTTCGGGCGGTGAAAATCACCGCTCGAGCACCAAACATGTCAAAGTTATTTTAGGTGCAACGACGGTGATTTTCACCGCCTGAGCACCAAGACTTAAAAAACTTTGGTTAGGTGCAATGGCAGTGAAATTCACCGCTCGAGCACCAAAAACAGTTAGAGTGAAAAAGGTGCAACAACGGTGATTTTCACTGCCCGAGCACCAAAAACGTAGAAAAAATGACTAACTCCTAGGTTAGAAAGGAGTCGAAATTTTAAACTCAAAACTCGAGCCTATCGTCACCTACCTAGACTAGGCAAGATTAGAGACCTCGTAAAACAAGTTTTGCCTCGTTTTACATGCTTGAAACGCACGGTCCTAGGAAACGGACTAGTTTCGTAGGGGGGTTATTCGTGAATCGAGCACTGCTAGATTATGTGATAACAAGGAGTAGGAAATCATCTGACGGCCATGTGTTCATCCTCCAAGATCTTCCCCAAGCAGTTAAGCTCCTTCCAAGGAACCAAGCTTTGATACCAATTATTGAGCACCTGGAATGTTGAGAGGGGGGTTGATCAGTATTATTTTAAACCACTTAATTTAAGTATTAATTTCACATAACATATTCAATTCGTGGTAGGAAAGGAAAGTATGAAAGCAACCATCAAAGTACATAACACATGAACACTATATTTTTACGTAGAAAACCCAAAATGGGAAAACCACGATGAGGATTTGCTCACAAAATATTATAATAGGTTATTAAATATTATAGAAGTGCTCACTACAAGTGCACTCACTACCCACTGAAAGAAGAAAAGATAGAAGAGATTGTGGCACACAACCAAGTTTGAACTATTACAATTCCATCTAGCATATGCATGAACTACAGTTCCATTGAAGTTCAAAACACAAAATTCACACAATTCATATTGATTTGTATTATATCTTTTCTCTTCTTTGCATTCGCCTTATACTCACACAATTTGCATCAACTATATGTTATGTCAGTCCTCTCACCTTGTAAAACACTAAAAATGAACTTACATATATATCCGCTTTATCCACAAACACCTATAACATCAATTAGGTCAACCTAATTAGATATAATATACAAAATATAACTTGTCAGGTCTATTTCCACACATACACGCTTCACTCCAAGATTCAAAACTCATAATAATTTAAAATAGGTTAGTATGGAACTGTAATAGCTCCCAAATAATGAATCAATACTTATTCAAACTCCACAATACACAAAACTCATTAGGTTGGCATTAGTAATGACCTAATAACAAGATTTTCCAACTATACAACCACATTCAGACATGCAGACCTCCAAACTCTATACCATTTGGAATACACACTCTACTGATACCTATCAACATCTCCACAAAACCGCAAAGCCAAATTCCAATCCGTGGAGAAGTGCAGATTCACCAAAACATATGCACTGAACTAAAAAACACTTGTTATTTCCAGACTAATATATTGTTTCTCATAACTTCAACATCAGATGCCAAAACAATGTGAAACTATGGATATAAGCTTCTTTGACAACCAAGAAAATTATATCAAAATCATAGAGCAAGATCTTATACAACGGACCAATGCGGACCCAAAAACTGGATTCCCTATACACAAAATTACCTATATTGGCACTTAGTCAATTTTCCCTTCATCCATCTTCACCTAATCAAACCTTATTGCAAATTCCCACTGGATTACCATCTCAAAAAATGCTCAATCTGAACAAATTGATTTGTATGATGGTCTTCATACTGAAATACAATGTTGACATCAATGACAACACTGAAGTGCATAACTGTACAACATGTGCTCATCTCACATGCTCATGTTGCCAAGGATTGCATCAATGACAAAATCCTTATTCTTCCAACATAAAATATTTTTAAAATGGAAAAATTATGGCTTATCTATCTAAATGGGTTTAATTAGACTATTTGAAATAAAATTAGCATAATAGAGAATAGGCTTTAAAGACTTGAAATCTACGATAAATTATATTTAATTTGGATTCTAGCATCCTAGATTCTTTTCTCCTAGCTAGTGTTAGATGACTTTTGTCTTATAGTTGGATTTAGTTTTGAAAGCTTTACAATGTTGTATAAGTGAAAAGGGGTCTTAGAGACTAAAAATCAATCCAAAACTTGGTAAAAGGTTATAAATAATAGAAAAATTTAAAAGAATACACCTAAGGGAGTGATCACTAATATGGCATAAGAATGTAAGGTGGACATCTTAAAGTAGGAAATTTCTCACCTTTCACGAACCATGCCCATAAATAAAAGGTTCATATCAAGGTCATGGTTTGAAAAAGGTATCAAGTCATCATTAAAGTTGAACCCAATTGAATAATTTTGATTCAACTCTACCTATTCTCCATCTTTAACTTCTAATATCTCAATACCATGTGATAATTTTCATTCTTTATTAATAATTTTTTTTTATAAGACAATTATCCAAGCCTAGTCTTCCAAGGCATCCTTTCTATATGAATAAGAGGAGGAGATGTAAAACCAACATATAAAGAGATAACTATAATAGAGGGAGAGATAATAGATATAATGAATGTAACTAAAACTCTAGTTGTTAAAATTTTTAAAGGCCAACCATAATCTACCAATTGAGGAGCCATGTGCGTTATAAAAGAGGGATGAAAAAGATAGGGTGTTATGTACCTAGGGATATGATATTATAATGTATTTAGATGGATGGGTATGATGACATGTGGTACACATCCCTTAAGTTAGTTATATTGAGTCATGTGAATAACTTGTGTAATTAATTATATTAGGAGTTGAGCGGGCCTTCATTAGGATTACCCCTCCATTGTATTATTAGGAGGAGGTCTATATAAAGGAGGTGATCATCATTGTAAGATATGTGCGAAGTATGATATTGTATTTGGGATCTCCTGAAGATTTAGCATGGAGTGGCTTCTTAAATAAGGAGTATTGTATGGTGTTACCCTACCTCAAGGGTTTACTCTATTTTGACATATATTAGATATTAGGGCATATTGACCCACAAACATCTCTAGTGTTGTGTGAGATCTATATTCTACATTATATTATTTCTATTATTATATATTTTTTATCTTATCATATCTTACAGTGATAATCACCTCCTTTATATAGACCTCCTAATAATACAATGGAGGAGTATTCCTAATGAAGGCCTACTCAACTCCTGATATAAATAATTACACAAGTTATTCACATGACTCAATATAACTAACTTAAGGGATATGTGCCACATGTGGAAATATCCATCTATCTAAATATATTATAACATCATATCCCTAGGTACATAACAGAGGGTGTCTCAGTAGGAGAAGGCTTGAATTCCTTGGAAAGTTTCTTTCCACCATGAACTATTAAATGGCGAGGTTTAACTTCCTTCCACCAAGAGGACAAAATTAAATCCTTAGGATTAAGTTTGAAGCATTATAAAATCAATTGACCAATACTATAATAGGTGTGCAATTTCATAACCAGCCTCTCATAGTCTAGCTATTGATATCAAATGTGATCTTATACGTAGAGCCAATAAACTCTTGGATAATGATTTTGGGCCTACGTTAAAACTTAATGTACAACTCTATAGATGCGGATCTAGACAAAGTTACATGCATGTGAGGAAGCTTTGCAAGATAAGGTAATGTAAAGAGAGAGAGATATATAATTGAAATAGTAAATTTAGTTTATTTATTTGTTCATCCTATGCATTCCATACTCTTGAGAAAGATCTATGATGATTATCGTCTAATTTGATTGTTGTTATCTATCTATCTATTAAATCTAATGTTACATGTATGTACATATATAGCTTATTTAATGTGAAGGATAATATTTCTTATGGAAGTTGAACCATTTACATGTGTAACTCATCACCTCTTCATATTTGTGTGATGTGCTGGAAGAGAATTTAGCATAACATGAGCCTTAGGGGTTCCACTTGGTTTGTTAAAATGACTATACAAATACTATGTTTGAAGTGTAATAGTAGAAATGAAATTGTGATGAGTGGTGTGAGTTAGCCATTGTGATTTGGCCTAGAGGTGTGTTGGACATGGATGGAGCCATGGTAGAAGCTACAAAATGTTTGAAAAAAGTATGGTTTCAATCAATTTCGATCTTATACATAGTACTTTGTGTTATTGCCAGAGTGTGCGCAACATCCACAAAAGGTAGATAGATGATCTTACCATTATCATGGACATCTAAGGGGTTCCTTAATGTATTAAAAACCATGAAAGTGATGTCACATTCACCTCAAGCCTTGAGAATAGTCTTGGAATTATTTCAAATATTATTTTTCATAGATCTTCTTAGATTAGTCACCACTCTTTGTAAAGTTTTACTCACAATTATATTACGTAGTAAGAGTAAGTAAATTTTTTTGACTTCTAGTTGGTTCTTGGAAAACCATTTGGCTATTCATGGGAGCTAACAAAACTTAGAAAATAAATACATGAACATATATCAATTGTGTGTAAATATGGTTTCTAGAATTTGATCTATATTTGCTACTATAGGTTATGTATCAATTGACAATAAAGTATAGAAAGCAAAAATACATAGTTATATAGCACAATATTCTTTAGAGTTGTCACAACAAGTGTTAAGCATATAATGACTTTAGGAATCTAAGATTTATTACTATTCATTGATACAATTATGTGTAAGAGGATTGTGTTGGCAACACAAAGGTAGACAACTAAGAGGGGGGGTGAATGAGTTGTCACATAATTTCAAACTTATTAAACTTATTAACCTTAATTCTCAGATCTGATTATTAGCAGTGAAAGCATGAATCAACAACACATCAGAAAGACACATAACACCAAGTTTTTTGCGTGGAAATCCTGTTAGGGGAAAAACCACGGTGGAGGTTAATCCACAAGTTATACCCTATTAAAAGTATAAGGAGAATATAAGAGGAATGCACATGCATTCAGGCACATTGCCTAGAGCTCACTACTCAAAGGAAGACTCACTATCTTACAAAGAATATTCAGATTAAAACCATTTGAAGAATTTGAACTAAGAAAGTAACATTTGCAAATGCCTGAGTACAGTTTCGATTAAGCACATAAACACTTCTTTACTTTCTTTTACTCTTCTTCACACTCTGCTCTGCCTTCGAATGATCTAAACCTTATTCACAGATAGCACTTGCACACTTCACATCACACGTCTCAAATGAGATAAAAAATCGCTTATATATATCCACAACAAGAAATTACATTACTTTATGTTGGCTTCAACAAAATAAAAGAATGAATGCAAACTGTCGGCCCAAAACAATAAAGATTATCAATGCGCATCAACCAAAGTCAGCCACATCATAGTAGAGACCCAAAACAATGTCTTCGAATACAAAACACCTTCAAATATTCTTCCTCAAAGATCCACAACACACTTCAAACACCTTGTCGGCCATGAACATGAAAAACATGAACACGCAAGAGAAAATCTTAGATCGCGAGCACAATGATCAACGTGGACGTGCAACACAGATAGAACATGATCTAGAAACATCCATGAATGCCACAAGAACATACTCAACAACTCAGATTACCAGAATCACATTATCTTCTTCAATGAACACCATTTGTAGTAACAAAATAGTTGTTAGAACACATAAACTTATAACTTCCTCAAATCTTCATGCGCACCTCTGAAACTTATAGAGTAGAAACTAGATAGGCTTGAGAACAAACCCTTTAATCCATAACATCTAGTTTACAACATACTGAACTTTCCTCCATACTAATCTTCACTACTTCATAGATAACCTGTAACATATTTATTACAATTTTCTCAATTATATCCTCGACATATATAGTCTTAAAGACATTAATGCTTAGTGTTGACATCAATGACAACCACATATCAACAACTCAACCGCAACATCCAATAGATTTATGGTATACATACACTTTTTACTATACATGTATGGATGTCCAAGGAGTATACTACATACCTCCTTTGGAACTGCATCACAAACTAAATCCTTAAAAGGATGAATAACATATAACAAGTGATATTGGACAGTGATACATATACCTTGGGTTTTGAAGGAGTTTATCTAGATCCCAAATTATAAAATTATAGATGAGGCATGGTTGAAAATTTTAGTTTCTTTATGGTTGCTACAAAATTGGTTTTATTTATGATATATCGCCATCTATTATAAATTCTAGTGGCTACTCTTGCACCCATATCTTTGAATGAAATATTCATTATATTTCAGCATCTAATACCATGGGGGTTGCTTGTTTAGTGTTGACTAGAATGCTAGGATTTGTGTTAATGATTCCACTTGAGGTGTTGAATCCAACATCACATGTTTCTCCTTGTATAAGTAAACATATTTTGAGCATGACACATAACATTGGAGTTATTTTTATTTTGTGTTTGTCATGCTGGAATTACCTATCTTATATTGTTTAGACTTGCCTAAAGGAGGTGTATGCTTTAGCATTAAATTTATTTCCTACTTTCCCTTTTACTTTAACTCCTCCATAATTATTATCACATAGTAGTAGGCTTCTCCCATCAACTTGAATTTAACCATCTTTAGTTTGTACTAAATGGATGGTCATACCTCACTATAGTACTTGAGGATTGGATGAACTGGTCTGACTCAAATGAGCCTAATCTTGCATAGAGATCATGTAATGCATTAGCATAGGTTTTGATTGATGGCCATATCCTTACTATAGTTATGACCACTACATGCAATGATTGTCATAGATATCTTTAAGATAATATTCATCTATGAAGGCTTCAAGGAAATTTTCCCGAGTTGGTTCAATTTTTTTCCTAGGGAGACTTGTTGATCAAAATATTTCCTTAATGATTAAGTTAATGGAACCATCTATTTTAAAACTTCTACAAATTAAATGAACAAAAACAATTATTGGTTGATGAGTTCTATTTTTTTTCTTAATCATCATATGTATCTCCTTTTGTGTTACTTTGGATATTTTATTGAAACAAATTCATAGATAGTGTGTACATAAGAATGTAAACATAAAAGAACAAGCTAAACTAAGCTAACCAATTCAATTCACATCTAAATGAAACCCTCAATATTAGACCACAAGAAGAATAAAAAACACAAGTAAAGCATACAATATGCCTTCACTCAAGCCTCCTTGATGCATCAATCCATGGTGGATAGGTCTGAGGTTTTGAGATTTTAAGATGCTCACAATGGAAACATAACATTGGAATTCAAGATTGTGTTATAAATGGATTTGTGATGCTTGAATTTATAGAATTTGTAGATGTTAATGGAGGCTAAGATGTGATGGGAAGATCAAGGGCTCATGTTCCTTGAGAAGCCTCTAAGAGGCATGTGGGGAGTGGAGGTCAAAGGGGATTCATAGATCTAAGGAAAATCAAGGGTTAGGAATGTGCTTTGAAGAGAGTGGATGGCTAAGATCTAAATTAGGAAGTGGAGATCTCCTCTATACCTCAAGTACTCCATGTTTACAAATGATATGAAAAGAGTACATGTTGACACTTTGTGCCACCTTTGTTTTCCCACTACTAATAACCAATCTAAGAGATCTTTATGGGCATCTTGGGTCAATTGCACTTCTGTGTTATGATGTTCTTCCCTTGCCTTAGTTTCCCAAGTTTAAAATCCAAAAAAATAACTAAGATTTTTTTTTGAGTTTTCCATCTTGTAAAGAAGCCGAAGGGATACCCATATCTCAATTTTGGTGAAATTTGAACAAAAAAAAGAGTAAGTTATGCTCTTGTGGGTTTTCAACTTGCTATCAGATCCTTATGTGGAATCGTATTTGATCCATATCTTTGTTGGACTTCCAATTTCAGTCTGTTGTGGGATTTTGAGTCGCTATATGACATTTGTAGATATTTTTATGTTTACAAGAACTTTGTTTAAGCTTTGATACTTTATATCTGGTTCTCATGGTTCTTCCCGTAATGCAGGAAAGGCGACATCATCAAATTATTTGTGGAGGTTTCACTTCCATCTAGCTCTTATAGGAATTTCTTAGTGAATTGGATATAAATTATAGGTACGGTGTCGATGGTTTTCTCTGGATTGTAGATGAGACCTGAATTCTCATAGAGGCAATAAAGCTAAAATTTCCTAAGTGTGGATTTTGTACATGGATGAAGCTAAAATTCCACATCCACTTGCCAATGAATTTTCTACCCAGTGGATGTGCGGGGATTTATTAATGAAGTATATATAAACCAAAGGTGTAATATTGATGAGCTTTATGTGTCTTGATGTCAATGAAATTCTTGCATTTGACACAATCTCAAAAATGATTGTGTTTTCTTTTCAAGAAGTTGGATGCCAACTTCTCACATCTAGATGAGCTTGTTTTTTGTAGATGTCGATAGAGCTCAATTTTCCATAATTATGAGAATCGAACGATCAAGTGGTTTGAATGTTTTCCCTTCAAAATCTAGCGTCACTCAAGTATAAACTTTCAAATATCAAACTTTCAAAAGGTGTCAATGTCAATGGGCCCTTGGTCTACTGGTGAAGTTGAAAGGTTCAGAACGAGCCCACCAGTGATCAAGTCTTGCTGAGTGCAAGGCTCCGACATCATAAGGGATGAGGCCAGGATCGTGCCCTGGGCGAATTTGGTGGCGTGGATGCCCCTCAGTCCTTGGCTCTAAGCTGAAGAGGTGCACATGTGGGCCCGTATCGGGTTCCTAAATTGTTTATGTGGTGGCCTTTGCTGATTGGTAGCTCGTAGGCTTCGTGCCTCGCTGGGCTGCCTCGCAAGTCTGAACCCTCCATCAAAAAAAAAAAAAAGGTGTCGATGGAACCCGATTTCCCACAAGGCATGTTGAAATAAAAAAAATTGTTTACTATAAACTTGTGAGGAGATGCAAGTCATATTCCCATATAGATCTAGATGGAGGGTAAAATATCGCACTGTCCCAATGAGCACTAAGGTTTCACCAACAAATGGTTTGCGAGGTCTTTTGAGTGAACTGCCTATTCAAAAGTGCAAGCGTCAACTTTTTCCACCAAGTTGATGTTGCTAAAATTCCTAAAAGGTATCCAAACATGTCATGTTGTAGCCTATTTTTCCATACTAGCTAGATGAGGTTTGAAGTCTCACAATAATAGAAAATGAAGAATCGATAGCAAGGTGTCATGAAGATCTAAGGGGCAAAAGAGTACCAAGTATTTGTATAATGTCATTTTGCAAAGGACCATCACCCAAAAATTGCCATCAATGTTCAACTACTTTTGCAACTACCCAATCTAATCCACGAAGGCCCCTGAATTGAATTTTAATGCTCGACAACTTCCTCACTTACATTTTCTCGAGCCTAAAACCCTCTCATGGCTTGCTAAAGAAAAGAATGGCACCTCTAATGCTACCCATGCCATGCAAATCAAAAACCCACGATACAATATTCTTTGGGTTTTTGGTAAAATACTTTCTATCATCTCAAACATTCATGGGCACATATACATCATATTTTATTTCACATTAAATACTTCATTCCATGAACTTTGGACCATCCCCACACCATCAGTAATGTGTCCTCATGTTTTGCAAGTCAAAATTGATTGACCATTTTCTCACAAATTCTCTTCAAGTGGATATGGTTAGGGATTTGCAATATTTTTGTTATGCTTTGGTATGAAAGAAACTTTTGTATTCTTGAAAAGGGTTCTTCTCCTTCTATTTCTCTAATAGACTTATTTAGTTTTATTTCTATCATTTTAAACAAGGCTTCAATCCTCATATCAAAAAATTTCTTGTTTTAGCCTCTATTCAGCTTTAATTTGTTGTGCATATGCTTTGCATTCATTTCTAAGTGTATTTTCTCTATTATTTAGGCTTGTATGTTGTGTTGATATCTATTTGTAGGGTTAATATGGATTTTTTTCTTTTTTCATAACAATTGTCAAACTATAACCTTCACATAAGATCATAATAATTAGTACAATTAAAGATTGTGTGAGTTTTCCTAGCATTTCATTACTTCTTTGTTGAACACCCGAAATACTAAGAGGGGGTGAATCAATATTCACTGAAAATCATTAACTTTGACAATTTTAAACATTCATTCAATGCAACATATTAAACTTGTAGTAATGGAAAGGAACATAAAAAGCATGCATCACATCAAAGAACACAAGACCACTAGATTTACATGGAAAACACAAAAAGGGAAAAACCATAATGAGGATTAGCTCATAATGAGGACTCACTATTTAGAGCATAGAAGAGATGACTCATTGTTAGGATAGAAAAGAGGGTGGCTCACTACTAGATATTTGAATTGATACAATGCACCTACAATATGTTGAAAATAGTTCCAATTATGCTATGTAAACTGATCTAACACACTTCATGCTTTGCAACTATCATACTATGCTCTATAACTCCACATCACCTTCTCACTCTACTTACACACACACTTGCAACCTCATCCATACAACACCAAAAATATCTTACATTTATATGCATTACATCCACAAACATCTACAACATCAATTACATCGGCCTAATTAGATGAAATGTGCAAAACAACAATATGTTGGCTCAATATCTGAACATATATGCTTCCAAAATATGTAACACTTTAAAATAGGTCAAAAAGGACCTATAATTACTCCCATAAGTCTGAAAACTGATAGGGTAGGGTTGGAGGAATCACTTCATGATTCCTGCTCTAGGTCTTCCTTGGTAGACCCCTATGGTGTCTCACTTCACCACCTGAACCTATAGGACCTACCACATGACTAGGCTCCCCTGGTTCTCCTTGCCAACCCCACTACCAATACATAATCTTCCAACCAAGTCAACCTCGGTGCTTCCTTTTCAATTCTTCCCTTAGCCCTTAATCCACCCTAAAGGCTAACCTATTCCCAATACTAAATTTTATCTTTGCAGGGGTGTGGAAATGCTTCTAACAGGTTCACACCATCACAACATGGTTCTAAAGAGTCCACCTTACTTCCTTTGACCATCGCTTTCGCCAAACCCTCATTTAGGGTTAGAAAGGCTACTAGCCCATGAGCCCCAATTAGGTCTCCATCTCCGAGAAGTCAGGCTTGTTCTTCTAAGTTCTCCAAAGAACACCCAATATTTCTTTAAGGTTCTTAGTGCCTATGCCCACCTCTCAATGATTTTTGGGATCTTAAGCCTCCACTGTCCATACAATACCCCAAACTGGAAATGAGCAAAAACTTAGGTTATTGTAGGTCTTTCCTGTCTTCTTTGCAAACTGTTAAGAATTCCTCTCACCAAACGGGTTGATGGAGCTTCTTCCTCCTTTCTATGCCTTGGCAAGGCATATTCCTGCCCTCTCAACACCGTGATTTGCCAGGAGATGGACACCCCTACAAGTCAAGTGCTCTGCACTTCTTGTCTTTCCTAGCCAGACACTGTCAGGCTCGCCTAGGAGAAGACTTCCACAGTGATACCCTGACTTCTACAGACTCCTAATCCTATCCTATTTATAGACATGGAGCCTAGTCACAATTCCCAAAGGCCAGTACACTATGTACAGTGGGAATGTGAACTAAACCTCCATTCTTCACAGATTGTTTGTCAGAACAACAACTAAAAGAAACAAACTAACTACCAAAGAATGCTTGAAATGAACAAACTAACTATCTACTGTTCCACACAATGCTTGAAAAACAATTGCACTACATCCTACACAACTCACAGTGCCATGATCACTTCCTTAACACACAAATTCAAACAAAACTCAGAAAATTACACAACCTTATCACTATCTTCACTTGTATTCATAAATTTTCAATAATGCAAAAGCTTCCAACCTTGCTTTCAAGTCAAGGCACACCCTATATAGGTCAAAAAAATCCATTATGCCTCTCCTTGGTTGGACATTGCAGTTACCTTGTGGCAAATTTGAAAAAATGCACCATTTTTCCAACTTTTGCCAATTTCTAGAAAACTTAGTAAATGGGTTTCTAAACTCATCCACCCTTCCTCAATTACTATCCTAGAGATCAAACATGTTCCCAAACTATCTCATTCTTCTCACCTACTCTATGTTCAACATGACCTTCTTGGAAAGCATACTACAAACAAGAATCAAAACTAGATTGCTTAGTGTTTCCTAGGTGGTGTTTCCTAGGTGCTCCTGCACCATTCTCCCCCCTCTACACAACCACTAAGGAATGTGAGGAGAGATCAGGGATACATCAATTCCCTGCTTCTTGAACTGAGCTTCATCCACCCATGTAGCCTCAGATTCATGTTTTTTCTTCCATTTGATAAGATGCTCCATGTACACCCTATGCCTTGTAGACTTCTTCACCCTTGACTCCAAGATGCTCTCTGCTTGTAGCTTGTCTTGAGTAGGTAAGGCTATGTTGCTTAAATCCTTGAAGATATCCTTACTATTCTAATCCATGTCATTGACTATTCCCTTATATCTGATCAAATCAACTACATTGAACACTGGTGAAAACCCTAAATCTGCAGGTAACTCCACCTTGTATGCATCCTTCCCATATTTGGCTAACACCTTGCATGGTCCCACTCTTTTCATCTAAAATTTGGTTGATGTTCCCTTCTACAATCTGGATTTTTTGAGTTGGACCATGACATAGTCTCCTACTGCAAATTGTAAATCTTTTCTAGACATATCCACCTTATCTTTCAACTTGTGAGTAGCCTCGATGACTGTCTTCTTCACCTGCTCCTGAATTTCCTTCATGGTCTGAGAGAAATCCTCTGCATGTCCACTCCTATGCTCCATAGCTCCTAGATCCCTGAGCTCACATACACCTCTTGGGTGTATTCCATACACTATTCCAAAAGGACTCTTCCCTGTGGTCCGGTTCACACTGTCATTATATGCATACTCAGCCTGTGATATAACCATGTCCCATGTCTGTCCATACTCTTTGGTTAGGCATTTGAGAAGGTTACCTAACACCCTATTAACCACCTATGTTTGTCCATCGGTCTAAGGATGGTAAGTTGATCCAAAAGATAGGTTGGTACCTAATTTGCTCCATAGAGTCTTCCGAAAGTGACTCATGAACTTCACATCCCTGTCCGAGACAATGCTCAATGGAAATCCATGGACCCTGACAATTTCTTTGAAGAAAAGGTGAGCAATATAGCTAGCATCATGAGTGGTCTTGCAAGGAATAAAGTGACTCATCTTACTGAATCTATCTACCACCACATAGACACTATCAAACCCTGTCTTGGTCTTAGGGAGTCCTACCACAAAGTCCATGCTAACACACTCCCATGGTCTGTTAGGAATGGGTAGGGGTTGATATAAACCTGCATTACTAGCTCCTCCCTTGGCTTTCATACACACTACACACTGCTCCACATACCTCCTGACATCCCTTGATAGCTTAGGCCAATAGTAGAACCTTTGCACTAGTTCCATTGTTTTGTTGATGCCAAAATGTCCACTAAGACTACCATTGTGCTTCTCCTGGATGAGGTTCTCTCTCATTGATCCTTTTGGAACACATAACCGATTCCCCTTGAATAACAATCCACTTTGCAATGTATACTCTAAGTATTGACTATGAAAGTGATTCTCAAAGTCAGAACATACCTTGTAGGCCTCCAAAAAGTCTTCATCTTCCCCATAGAGATCCTTGAAACTCTCTATTCTAATGCTCTTGATCTGTATCTCTTGTACTGTCATCAATCTCCTGCTTAGTGCATCTGCTACCTTGTTCAACTGTCCCTTCTTGTGCTTGACGGTGAAAGTAAAAGCTTGGATGTACTCCATCCATTTCAAATGTCTATTACTCAACTTCTCTTGAGTGTTGATATAACTAAGTGCTTGATTGTCAGTAAAGACTACAAACTCCTTGGGTAGAAGGTAATGCCTCCACTTCCTAAGTGACTGAACTAAAGCATAAAGTTCTAGGTCATAGGTAGAATACTTTTTCTTAGCTTCATTGAGCTTTTCACTAAAGAAAGCTATAGGCCTGCCTTCTTGACTTAGCACTCCTCCTACTGCAACTCCACTGGCATCACATTCCATAGTAAACAACTTGTCAAAGCTAGGTAATAAAAGAATAGGTTGAGTTGCCACTTCTTGTTTTAGTTTCTCAAAACCTTTCTTAGCTTCTTAAGTCCACTTAAACTTAGTCTTTAAGCCACCTTTGATTGTGTCTAGGATTGGTGCACATTTGCCACTAAAGTTCCTTATGAATTTTCTATAAAATTGAGCCAATCCATGAAAACTTCTTACCTCTATCCTTGTGGTTGGTGTAGGACAATTTAGGATAGCTTCCACTTTGCTTGGATCCATCTTCAATGATCCTTGGGACACTACAAACCCCAAATACACAAGCTCCTATTTAAAGAACTCACATTTCTCTAGGTTGATGGCTAACTTCTCTTCTTGCAATCTTCTAAGAACCAACTCCACATGCTTGAGGTGTTCTTCTGCTGTCTTGCTAAAGATGAGTATATCATCAAGATATACCACCACAAATATCCCTGTAAAATCTTTGAGCACTTCATTCACGAGCCTCATGAATGTGCTAGGGGCATTAGAGAGGCCAAATGGCATAACTCTCCACTCATACAACCCATCAGTTGTCTTAAATGTTGTCTTCCACTCATCTCCATCCTTGATTCTGATCTGATGGTATCCGCTTTTGAGATCCAACTTGGTAAAGTATTGAGCTCCTCCAAGACAATCCATCAAGTCCTCAATCCTAGGAATAGGGAACCTATACCTAATTATGATTCTATTTATACCTCTAGAATCAGTGCATAATCTCCACTTGCCTCCTTTCTTGGTTGCTAAGACCATTGGTACTGTGCATGGGCTAATGCTCTTCCTAATCAATCCTTGATCCAATAACTCCTGCACTTGTCTAGCTACCTCTAGGTTTTGATCTGATGTAAGCTTGTAGGCTGCTTTATTTGGCAATGAAGCTCCTGGTATGAAGTCAATCTGATGACTAATGGCTCTCTTTGGAGGTAAGGTTGCTGGTGTTCCATCACTCACTATATCTTTGAACTGTTCTAACAACTTCTGGATTGCTTCCGGCATGACTATTTTCTTAGCCTTGTCTTCTTCTTTAGGTTGCAACATGACCACATATCCTTCATCTCCTTGATGTAGCCTGTTAAGGAACTCTTTACCATTGATCAATAAGACATTAGGTGTCTTTGACTGTCCTTCTTCCTCATTTGACAGTGACTGTAATTTAAATGTCTTCTCATCCTTTTTGAAAGAAATGGTGTTCTCTTTCCCATCATACATGGCACTTCTGTCATACTGCCATGGTCTGCCCAATAGAAGATGGCATGCATCCATGGGTAACACATCACATAACAACTTATCTTTGTAACCTCCAATGGAGAACTCCATCGTTGTTTTCTCATTGACAAGAACGCTCTGCCCTTTGTTCAACCATGTTACTTTGTAAGGGTTAGTGTGGGGTACCTTCTCCAATTTCAACTTCCTTACTACCTCTTCTGAGATTATGTTATTAGTAGACCCTGAGTCCACTATAACTTTACACACCTTTCCAAGGATTTTGCACCTTACCCTGAATAAGGCTCTCCTTTGCTTTGGCTCTTCCTCGACCGATTGTTTGATCAAAACTCTCCTAAACATCAGGTTCTCCCCCATTTCTGATTCAATGTGACTGACCTCTAGTGATTTGGTACTCATGGTGTCCTCTTGAGCATATGCCACTCTCTTCTCAGTATTTGATGAAGATGCTTTCTCCGGGCACCTATAAGCTGGATGTCCTATTTGACCACAATGATAACACTTCATATTAGCAAAGTATGAGTTGCTTCTGCCTGCTCCTCTTCCTCTATTTGATCCTCCTTGAGATCCTCTACCTCTTCCATAACCTCCTCTAGAAGGTGTTTCACTTCCATGTTCTGTGAGTTTAGATTCTCCTTGGTTTCTTTGTTCAGTTCCTCTACCTTGGTAGCCACCTCTATGTCCTCTTTGATCTCTACCTTTTCCTCTACTCTTCGAAGCTTGGTCTTGTTTTCTCTTGCTTCTTTCCTCAATCTTAATAGCCAATTGGTAACATTGGTGTACTATCTTGGGACTTAGAAGAGTCATCTCCTCTTGAATGTTCCACTTCAAGCCGTTAAAATACCTAGCCATCTTGAGACTTTCATCTTCTAAAACATTAGACCTCATACAAAGTTTTTGAAACTCCTTAGTGTAAGTGTTCACATCTTGGTCTCTTTGCCTCAAGCTTTGTCTTTTCTTATGTAACTGAATCTCATAATCATCTGGTATGTATGCTTCCCTCACTTTTGCAACCATACCCTTCCAAGTTGAAATAGGCTTCTTGCCTTCCTTTTTCATCTCTGACTGAATGAATTTCCACCATGTCAAGGCAGATCCTCTCAATCTTGATTTGGCCACCTTCACCTTCTGTGCTTCAGTGATTCCATCACACTCAAAATGGTTTTCCATACCTTCTATCCAATCCATGACTAGATCAACTTCCAATTTGCCACTGAACAGTGGTATGCCTTCAAGTGCTTTCCCACTCAAATCTTTCAATGCCTTCAAGAAAGGCTCCTCTTCTAGAATAGGGTCAGGTTCAGGGGTCTTGTCTTCCTCTGCGACCTCTTCACTCTTTGGTACCCTGCCTTCCAATCTATCACTGACCTCATCGGCCTTGATCTGCACATTGCTCAATGCTTGCTCAAGTTGAGCTAGTCTTTCTCTCAATCTCCTATTGTCTTCCTCCTGATCTTCGAACTTCTTTGCCAACTCAATTTTTGTCACCATGGTTGTAGAACCACTGGATTCAAGGTCTGACATACAAGATTCTATCCCAAATATTTAACTTGCTCTGATACCAATCTGATAGGGTAGGGTTGGAGGAATCACTTCATGATTCCCGCTCTAGGTCTTCCTTGGTAGACCCCTATGGTGTCTCACTTCACCACCTAAACCTATAGGACCTTCCACATGACTAGGCTCCCTTGGTTCTCCTTGCCAACCCCACTACCAATACATAATATTCCAACCAAGTCAACCTTGGTGCTTCCTTTTAAATTCTTCCCTTAGCCCTTAATCCACCCTAAAGGCTAACCTATTCCCAATACTAAATTTTATATTTGCAGGGGTGTGGAGATGCTTCTAATAGGTTCACACCATCACAACATGGTTCTAAAGAGTCCACCTTACTTCCTTTGACCATCGCTTTCACCAAACCCTCATTTAGGGTTAGAAAGGCTACTAGCCCATGAGCCCCAATTAGGTCTCCATCTCCAAGAAGTCAGGCTTGTTCTTCTAAGTTCTCCAAAGAACACTCAATATTTCTTTAAGGTTCTTAGTGCCTATGCCCACCTCTCAATGATTTTTGGGATCTTAAGTCTCCACTGTCCGTACAGTACCCCAAACTGGAAATGAGCAAAAACTTAGGTTATTGTAGGTCTTTCCTGTCTTCTCTGCAGACTGTTAAGAATTCCTTTCACCAAATTGGTTGATGAAGCTTCTTCCTCCTTGCTATGCCTTGGCAAGGCATATACCTGCCCTCTCCACATCATGATTTTCCAAGAGATGTACACCCCTACAAGTCAAGTGCTCTGCACTTCTTGTCTTTCCTAGCCAGACACTGTCAGGCTCACCTGGGAGAAGACTTCCATAGTGATACCCTGACTTCTACAGACTCCTAATCCTATCCTATTTATAGACATGGAGCCTAGTCACAATTCCCAAAGGCCAGTACACTATGTACAGTGGGAATGTGAACTAAACCTCCATTCTTCACAGATTGTCTGTCAGAACAACAACTAAAAGAAACAAACTAACTACCAAAGAATGCTTGAAATGAACAAACCAACTATATTCTATTCCACACAATGCTTGAAAAACAATTGCACTACATCCTACACAACTCATAGTGCCATGATCACTTCCTTAACACACAAATTCAAACAAAACTCAGAAAATTACACAACCTTATCACTATCTTCACTTGTATTCATGAATTTTCAATAATGCAAAAGCTTCCAACCTTGCTTTCAGGTCGAGGCATACCCTATATAGGTCAAAAAAATCCGTTATGCCTCTCCTTGGTCGGACATTGCAGTTACCTTGTGGCAAATTTGCAAAATGCACCATTTTTCCAACTTTTGCCAATTTCTAGAAAACTTAGTAAATGAGTTTCTAAAATCATCCACCCTTCCTCAATTACTATCCTAAAGATCAAACATGTTCCCAAACTATCTCATTCTTCTCACCTACTCTATGGTCAACATGACCTTCATGGAAAACATACTACAAACAAGAATCAAAACTAGATTGCCTAGTGTTTCCTAGGTGGTGTTTCCTAGGTGCTCCTGCACCACAAACCCTTTAGGTTGACACCATTAGTGAAGAAATAAAGAAATAAACTAGTTTCTCATCCATACATCGACACACGAACCTCCAAGCATTTTTCACTTGGACCCAAAACACTTCTGACACCTATAAACATTCCCAAAAAACTGCATATGAAAACAATCAACCACAATGGAATGTAAAGCATTCCAAAAATGTACACTATCATAGTAATTCTACCATATCTAGAGTGATATTCTGTCAAATCCAACTTCAACTATGAAGGGATTTTAGATGTGAAACTTTGAATTTAGAATCCTCCAACAAGTACCAAAAATTACCTCAAAACTGCATAACTAGATTCTTCATGGCAGAGCAATGCGGACCACAAAATAGGTTCTCTAAACACTGAAAACTACATTCTAGACTTAGGCAAATATCCAACACATCTGGTCTGCACCAGATCAACACATCTGCATTTATGCATTGGGTTGCCACTACTTCATTCAACCATACTCACCAAATACCAACAATATATCAATGTAGATACTAGTAACAATGTTAACATCAATGACAACATCGTAGTAGCATCATCTGTCATACATTTGCCAATCTTTTCAATGAAAAACTTCCAACAATTTCTACAATCTTCCAATACTTCTCTACATTGTTAAAGAAAGAAAATAACTCTAAATATCTCGCACATCACCATTTTTACCTTTAATTTTTAGTTTTTTTTGTTTTCTTCCCCTTTTCCTTGTGAAATAGTGAGATATATAAATTAGGCGATGCATCAAGGGAATTTTTAGCAAGAAAAATGGGGACACACAAACTGGAGTTATGAGCCCCAAGTAATTTCTATGTGTTGTATTTATACCCCAAACTCAATCATTTGAGAGGATCAAGGAGTTAGTTTGGATAATACATAAACTAGTTAGCATAATGAAACATGCAAAAAACTAATTAGGTACCATAAGTCATAACAAATATCAAATATAAGTATGGATATATATATACATATTATTGCTTGTTCATAACATACATATGGTGGGGTCTTACCCTCTTCAAAATTCCTTACTATTTTTCTTCAACTCTTTCCTATTGTATTTATCCCTCTTCGTCTTTCTTACTTTCTAATTCTTACTACTTACCTACTTATTTCTCTATTATATTATACCTTATCTTATACAAATATCTACTTGGTGGGATGTGTCCCTTACATTCTACTATTATCCTAGAAGGTGTCCTTTTAGTTAGAAGATCCACAACTACTTTACAAAGTTTTGCAGTAGGATCTACATGACTATTTTGGTAGCTAACCAATTCCTTTCTAGTAGAAACCAACCCTCTCTATAGATTCATCCTAATCTATAAGAAACTGCAAGCGTTGTGATGCTTTCATGCTTGTCAACTAGGGGAGATTCTAATGTCACTCTCTATAAGTTTCACTCAACATTGACAATAATTTTTAGCATGCCTAGTGGAACATGTAATGTCCCTTACCCGATTTGCCCTAGAACTCATTTGTTGATTAAGTTTAAGGTTTCTTTCTTCCAAATGAATATTCTTTTTAATGAATTAATCTTGGTTTGAAATCTACATTCACCATATTAACAACATTTCCACATACACATATATCTGTTAGCATTAATATCTAGATATCGAAAATATAAGCATAATCATAAATACAGTTTAACAAGCAAGAGGAGTGCCATGGGTGGATCCACCCTGAAGCCTTCTTGTTAGGCACAAGAGGTTGTTCACCCTTATCCTCCTTTCCCAACGGCTTAGTACCTGCATTCTCCACACATGGCACTACCTCGGAAAACACATGCCCTATTAGGAGAGGAGGGAAACCCTTAGGGGCCAAGGGCCTACATCCTACCACCTCCTATTGTAAATCCCCTGTCTTGGGCCTATGTAGGGCAGAACCCTAGGTGGGACCCCCATCCTTCATGAAAAAACCCATGCCTTGGCCCTACGGGCCTGAAGGTGGGGTTTTTAGGCAATCCACTTGGTGAATGCTTCCCCCATCCTAGTAGGGTACAAACACGGAGCAAACAATCTTTGGACAGTCACTTGTGCATTTACTATTGAATTATCTATATGCATGTATCATGTTTGAGAGTATTATATGGATGCATGAAAATGTAACATAATGCAAAAAAGTACATGGATCTATATTACTACAACAATGCTAATTCTCATCATATTTAGTTTGTTTATGATCAATGACATTATCCAATGTAATATTAACAATGATGGAAACTAAATGCCACTATATCATAACCTTTAGTTTCATTCATGGTCATGATAATGCTAAAGGAACCATCATCAATTCATAAAACTATTATAATATTGATAACATCAAAGGAAAACATTGCACTAATAATCAACTGAGCAATATTAGTTTCTTATATTCAAAATATGCTAAATAATATTGCTAAGTGAGTACATCACCTGAGTTGCTATATCTCTCCATGTTTCCTTACTCGCCTCCTTCAACCTTATACTAAATTGATCATAGGATGAGGACAATTCATAAATATACATAATATACTTATGTTTATATTAAAGAGTCATCATTACTTATAAGTATCATTATTGCATAATCATGTACATATATATATACTTCATATACATATATATATATATATATACTTCATATACATATATATATATATATATATACATTATATATATATATATTCTTTTACTTATATCCATTAGTATTCATATATATGTTTATATAATTATTCTTTCCTTATTCATATATATTCTTTATTGATTGCATATTATTCATTATAAAATTTATCTATATCTATGCATATATACTTGCATGCCTATTAAACAATATATATATTAAATGGCTAGATATTCTAATGCATAGCAATCATTGTTGCTGCTGTTCTAAATTGCAGATTATATTTCTCAATGTTTTTCCCTTTTCCTTATTTTCCTTCTATTTATACTATTCAAGGTAGGTGACTCATGGGGGGAATGTATTGTTTGGTGAAAGAGGCGACTTTTCATAAAATAAATCTCTTTGTTAGATTTAATTGTTGCCTTTCAAGGCTTATTATCACAATAATATCTAATTTTTATAATAATATATTATTAGTAATAATTATGATTGCTACCTATTTTTAGCTACAACTCAAAACAGGTAGAGCTGAATTGCATTCATTATTGAAAGGTACATAAATAATCTCAATTTTTTTGCTAAGTATTCATTGATCATGAAAAAAATGATTACTTTTGAATTCGGTATTATTATGCAATAATTGTAATAGAGGAAACTTATGCAATTGCATAAAAATGTTGTTTTATTCATATTGAAAAATCAAAGTCCCACACAAGCCGTGGGAGTAGCTTATTTTGATTTCTATAATCAAAAGATATGTACAATAAGGAACTGAAAATTATACAACTGAAGATAATATAAGCATAAGAAAGAAAGTGATTCATCATTGCCTATAATGATGAATCGCCAAGATTGTTATCTTCTAGTTGTCGTATCTCCAGGAGGATCCACTCCAAACTTCTTTGTTTCCTGCAAAACTGTCGAAGAATGATGTTAGAGCAATGACAAATCAGATTTTTCGTCATACCTACATTACCAACATAAATATAATCCACATTTGTTCAAAGTATACATCAGATGATTAAGCTATCAAAAAGGCAGATGATCAAAGAACAAAATTCAATGGAAGCCTTCAACTTCAATTATTTTGCTAAGATGTTTGTTCACTGTGCAAGTACAAGTTCATTATGTTCATGATCAATTTTCATCAGATATGTGGAGCAAAATGGGCTCCCACAAGGGTTGAGCCCAACATATCAAAAAGGACCCCTCTCATTCAAAATTCATACATGAGAGCATCATATCAAGAACAATCATGAATAAGACTATTGTCACAAAAGAGACATATAGAAAAACGTATTCATTCACTCTTCATTCAAAAGAGCTATCAAACACTAAGGAGGATTCAATCTTGAGTTATGAAGTGTCAAGAACATGTAATAAATGATCATCATCTTAGGATTGAATGCAATAATCTATCAAATATCTTGAGGTGTGAATAAAAGAACAGTCAGGGAATAAGACTACTATCATAAAACTCAAAGCATTAGCCTTCAAGTCACACTATGGTGGAAATAGATATAACAAGTCCACATCCACTCTTCATTTAAAAGGAGTTATCAAGATCATGGAACTTTTAAATCCATAAAAGGGCAGTAACTATGTGAAGAGTGGTTGGAACATTAAAGTATAGTTCTTTTTCTTACCATTACAAGTGTTAAATATAGTCCATTACCAAGCTGGAATATCATTAATACAAGGTTGAATCAACATAGTCAATTTTGTGCAAGGCAATGGTAGATCAAATGAAATATACAAAGACAGTCAAATTTTCACAGAATAGCCATATGACTATGAAATGTGCAAGATTTTATCAAGGCAGGACAAATTGTCATCTTTGCTCTGAAGGAGATCTTCATATAAACCAAGCAGTTAAACCATTTGAATATGATAGTCTAAAGACTATGAAAGGCAGCTGAGCAAATAAATATGGAGTCTTCAAGGACAGTGAGGCATGGAGATGTGATTGTAGCACATGTTCAAGGGCTGTGTTGCATGAGGTGCACAATGAAAAATAGATTTTATCTTTTCCTTCAATTTTGCAGGCTTCTTATCCATTATATGTTCAAGGGTTCTTGACCCTATACACTCAATAAAAGCTACAGGTGGATATTACAAATAAGAATGATTCAAATAATCCATCTATACGAGAGGTGCATTTTTCAATTGGGAGGAGATTTGAGAGGCAGCTTGAGAGGATAACACTCAGTATCAACTAGAACAGTTACCAATCATTCATTGCATAAGCTATCGTCAATAATGAAATAGTAACCATGATTGATGCAGATTAAAGGTATATCTAAAATCAATTAGCCATTAGTGGTAAGATATGGTCATAAATGATGGTTACATACATTTAAAATGCAAGTTCAAACTGTTCAAAGATCATGAACTAACAGTCATCTTAGCAAGACAATCAAGGAATAGCTATAAGGATAGTCAAGGTGTAAATGCCATACTGTTACATACAGTGCTTAGGGAAGTATCACAATGTGAGAACCTTTTATCAAATGAAAAAAGAATGAAGGAAGGTATAAAAGCATGTAGGGGTACAAGTGCAAGCTTCAACAAGTAGGCATGGGTTTGCAAAGGGAAGCCATGAATGCCAAGGACAAAGATCTATTCGAGCTTGTACAAAGGAGGAAACACTCAAAATAAAGAATAGAGGTTGCAACCTTCAATATAAAAAATAAGCAAAAGTTTCTTCATTCTTTCAAATGAGCAAAAAAATGGAGAAGATTCAAATCATGGTGGCACTATCAATACATAATATGCTTTTTTATAATCTTTTGCATAAGGAGAAGTGAAAAAGACAAAAAATAAATCTCCATTTTTGTGCAATGTTTGTTTCAGATTTATGAAAGCATCCCGTGAGAACATTTCTCAAAGCATAAACCTGCGACCATTCACGGTGAGGAAGGGTTCAAGACAAAAGTTCATAGTCTTCAATATAAAATACAGAGTGCTTTCATATTGATACAAATGAAGGAGAAATTCATGAAGATAATAGAAAACAAAGGCCAAAACTTGTTCCTTCACCATCATTCATAATTAAAATCAAAATCTCTGCATTTTCTTGAGCATGAATAACTTACCATGCGGTTTGAGAAGCTTTGTTGTCACTAAGATTCGAAGATCTCAACTAGTTTACTCTTGAAGACTCCAATTCAAACCCTAAGATTACCATGGCAGCGTGGTTCAACATTCTCAAAAGATTTGATAAGTATGATGTGAGAAGAGTAAAGTGATGATTAGGGTTCGAGTGCTTTTACTCGATACCCTAATCTTCGCATTGGTTTTTTACCATATTTTTAAACAAAAAATCTTTTCACTTGAATGGAGGTCGAGGTCATGACTTCAAGGTCATTGACCCTAATCATTACCCATGAACAATAAGACTAAGGCATGAGTGATCAAACTGCATGGAGGGGCCCTTCGAAGACTTCTAGTCTTCTAAACATCATAAAATGTAAAGTGAGAATTTGAAGTGTAGTATCGAGGAGTCATATAATTAAATATTAAGGTGATATCACTTTAATATTTTCCATTCACTTATTCTAACATTTTATTGCATGATGTTAGGTATTGGGTATGAGGGTTACTATTTTTATTGACCTCCAAGAATATGTATTGCATGATGTTTTTGTAAAGTTAATTAGTTAAATGATAATCTATAAATCATTTAATTAATTAGACTATTTCAATGCAAACATAAACATGAAGTTAACCCTCAATCATGTATGGGCGAGTTAGGCGTTAAGATGGAGTTTGCATGAGTTCCAAGCCAGATTTTGGGAGTTCTCAGTTCAGTTTGAGTGCCTTATGGGTCAACTATGAGTTGACTTTGATTTTGAACCTGAATTCACTCATTTTTGCATGAGTTAGAGCCCCTTTTTTATGGATTTTTATTTCTTCTCGTGGATCACTTTGGAGATGTAGATATTTTGACTTGGAGTTAGCTTTCAGTTCCACCTTTTGGATGCTTAACGCATGCCTTTATTGTATATATTGGAGAAAGTTATTCTTTTTCCTTTAGTTCTTATTTTCATCTTTTTTGGCATACCTTGTGCAAAGAAACAAAGATTTGTACCTCAACTTTTACATTAATACGGTTTTTACAACATTATAGGTTAATCATGTTTGTAGTTTGCATATGAATTCCTTTTGATTTTCAGTATTTTATAGTTTTGCCTCCAAGATTTTAGGCATCGTCATTGTGTTGGATTCGATCGAGAGATTATTGTGTTTCATTTCAGAACCTCTAATCTTTCTATCTCTTTCATAAATGTATGCATGCAATTATGCTTAAGTTCACAGGTTATACATTATACATATGATTACCTTATATTTTGGTTGTGAAAACAAAGTTTTCCTTCGAAAATATATTCTGTCAAAGCCTTTATATGTAGCATTCAAGTGTTTAAGTTGTTAGATTTAGTTGTGCAAATAAAAATATTGATAAATCATCTGTGAGTCAGGTTGCAGATCAAGTTTCATTTAATAGGTGCATCACCATTCATTTTAAGTTCAGTTTATGCATTCAATTAGATCCTTTCTTCCCTTTTCCAAACGAGTTACACATAATCATTAGAATATCATAATGAAAGCTGACCTAGAATCCAAAGGTCTAGTTCTGTATAGGGTAACCTGGAATTAGTCCAATGTTACACGGGATTGCAAAGCTTTCTAGCCTTGCATGCGGGTGCAAATCCCTGTGATAACAATGATATTTCAGATTATATACTTATTCTATTATTTTATTTTGATGTTTTATTGAGCATATTTTAACATTAAAGTATAATAATAAAACCAATTTGCTAATATATTATTATTATTTTATTCTAATGTATTACAATCTTTGATGTGTAATTTATTATTATTATTTTTGATATTAAGTTATTTAATACTAGAATGCAATAACAATAATTTGCCTATATATTATTATTATATTTGTTATTTCATATTTATATATTTTTATATTGATATGGTACACATTTATTTTATATTTAATATTAATATTGCTATTTATTTTATTTATTAATTTATTTGTATTTTAACACTTGGTCTTTATGGTTTTTCTATTTCGAGGACATCTTGTAGGAGTTGAGAAAATACAACTTCACAAACCTTGAAGATCACCTACATGCAAATAACCTGTCACAAAAGAAGAGATGGAGACAAACAAGCAAGGGTTCTCTAAAAACTGAAAATGTATATATCAGAGAGAATGAGAGAATGAATTGATATGAAATACAATGGGATCAATCCTTATTAAAAGGAGATCATGCAAACCCTGATAAAACCCTAATAGAAGCTCTAATAGGAAAAACCCTAATAGAAGCCCTAATAGGAAAACATTTAATAATTAATATAATTATTAAATGTCACTTTATGCAAACTAACGTGAAATCTTAAGAAGGGAATAAAGGTAACTTAATCAACATAATTAAGTTAAAACCTTTACTCTAACACCCCCCTTTAAGATGAGCAACAATGCAACTACAAACAAATGCAAGAAAGTAAATGATACTACGATGCAAGAAGGCAAACATGGGTCCCGACAACTAGGCCAGATCAGGTACCCAAATACAACCAAATCTCTGTAAAGAGGAGAAATAGAGAAAACCTCATGGGAAAAAACTCTACTCCAAAAAGAGATGCAGAAAGCCAAGAACAAACATCACTGAAGCAGAAGAAGCTGCAAACAACTGTCGAAAGATGACTGCTCTGGTGCTGAAGAACCTCCGCTGAAGATAAGATGATCAGGAACAAGAAGACAACAATCTACATGAGCGCCCTTACAACACTACTCGAATCAGATGGCAAACAAAGGAAAACACCTGGAACGAAGATACAAATGGCACAAGAACCAATAGTCTGAAACATTGATCAACTGAGAATGGAATATTCCTTCCAAGGCAAAACCAAGGAAGTATTAGCGCGAACAGTATAATACCCCCCCATAATGTTGAATTGGGTGAGCTTGACAGATCCACTGAAATGATGTGAAACACCTTGTAGTGCATGAAGGAGAAGAAACATCTGAAAGTGCACAAGATAGCACCTACAACTAAAAAAATGGTGTGCAAAACAAAGCACACATGCATGAGGCTAGAATCATATGGATCCATTGTCGTTGTGGAGGGACACTCACCGGACAAAGGTGTGATGGCAAACAAAGGCAAACTACACAACCCCCCATGGTATGGATTCACTATCGTCGTGGAGGGACACTCACCGGACAAAGATGTGATGGAAAAACAAAGGAAAACTACACAACCCCTCATGGAACTTTATAATAACAGTGTGAGTGCAAAATGAATGAATTGATATATACATTTTCAGTTTTCATAGAACCCTTGCTTGTTTGTCTCCATCTCTTCTTTTGTGACAGGTTATTTGCATGCAGGTGATCTTCGGGGTTTGTGAAGTGGTATTTTCTCAACTCCTACACATCTAATACCACTCTAATGTCCCTTACCCGGTTTTCCCTAGAATTCATTTGTTAATTAGGTTTAAGGTTTCTTCCTTCCAAATGAATGTTCTTTTTAATGAAGTAGTCTTGGTTTGAAATCTACATTCACCATATTAAAAACATTTCCACATACACATATATCTGTTAGCATTAGTATCTAGATATCCAAAATATAAGCATAATCATAAATGCAATTTAACAAGCAAGAGGAGTGCCATTGGTGGATCCGCCCTAAAGCCTTCTTGCACAGGAGGTTGTTCACCCCAATCCTCCTTTCCCAACGGCTTAGTATCTACATTCTCCACACATGGCACTACCTTGGAAAACACAAGCCCTATTAGGAGAGGAGGGAAACCCTAAGGGGCCAAGGGCCTACAACCTACCACCTCCTATTGTAAATCTCGTGTCTCAGGCCTATTGAGGGCAGAACCCCCCGGTGGGACCCCCATCCTTCATGACCAAACCCATGCCTTGGGCCTACGGGCCTGAAGGTGGGATTTTTAGGCAATCCACTTGGTGAATGCTTCCCCCGTTCTAATAGGGTACAAACACGGAGTAGATAGTCTTTGGATAGTCCCATGTGCATTTACTATTGAATTATCTATATGCATGTATCATGTTTGAGAGTATTATATGGATGCATGAAAATGTAACATAATGCAAAAAAGTACATGGATCTATATTATGACAACAATGCCAAGTCTCATCATATTTAGTTTGTCTATGATCAATGACACTATCCAATGTAATATTAACAATGATGGAAACTAAATGCCGCTATATCATACCCTTTAGGTTCATTCATGGTCATGATAATGCTAAAGGAACCATCATCAATTCATAAAACTATTATAATATTGATAACATCAAAGAAAAACATTACACCATTAATCAAATGAGCAATATTAGTTTCTTATATTCAAAATATGCTAAATACTATTGCTAAGTGAGTACATCACCTGAGTTGCTATATCTCTCCATGTTTCCTTACTCGCCTCCTTCAACCTTATACTAAATTGATCATAGGATGAGGACAATTCATAAATATACATAATCTACTTATGTTTATATGAAAGAGTCATCATTACTTATAAGTACCATTATTGCATAATCGTGTACGTGTATATATATACTTACTTCATATACATATATATATATAATTATTCTCTTACTTATATTCATTAGTATTCATATACATATGTTTATATACTTATTCTTTCCTTATTCATATATTTTTTTTATTGATTGCATATTATTCATTATAAAATTTATCTATATCTATGCATATATACTTGCATGCCTATTAAATAATATACAGATTAAATGGCTCTATATTCCAATGCATAACAGTCATTGTTGTTGTTGTTCTAAATTGTAGATCGTATTTCTCAATGTTTTTCCCTCTTCCTTATTTTCCTTCCTTCTATTTATACCATTCAAGGTAGGTGACTCATGGGGGGAATGTATTGTTTGGTGAAAGAGGTGACTTTTCATAAAATATATCCCTTTGTTAGATTTAATTGTTGCCTTTAAAGGCTTATTATCACAATAATATCTATTTTTGAAAATAATATATTATTACTAATAATTATGATATTTCAGGTTATATACTTATTTTATTATGTTATTTTGATGTTATATTGAACATATTTTAACATTAAAGTATAATAATAAAACCAATTTGCTAATATCTTATTATTATTTTATTCTAATGTATTACAATCTTTGATGTGCAATTTATTATTATTATTTTTGATATTAAGTTATTTAATACTAGAATGTAATAACAATAATTTGCATATATATTATTATTAAATTTGTTATTTCATATTTATATATTTATTTATTGATATGGTATACATTTATTTAATATTTAATATTAATATTGCTATTTATTTTATTTATTCATTTATTTGTATTTTAACACTTGGTCTTTATGGTTTTGCTATTTTGGGGAAATGACAACTTCTCCAAAAATAAGGGCCCTTTTTCCACAATGGACACCTTTTCCTTTGGTGATTTGTAAATAATAACAAAAAAATCTAAGAATTCAAAAAGTATCTACAACCTTTAAAATAAAAAAGTTTCTAGTGCTAAGAAACCTTGGCATAGAGAGTAACCATATTGGATCAAACATGGTTGACTTTAGATGTCAATCCCTTCTCTTAGAATCAGGCTTCTTTAGCCAAAACCTCCACTTTCATAACGAGTAAGGAGTTTTCTTAGAGCAAGAGACACATCTCATAACGAGGCTCAAATCAATGTAGTGATGAGTAATGTGAATTGGCCTTAACTATTTGACCTAGAAGTGAGTTCAACACTACTAAAGTTGCATTATAAATTATAAAAGGTCTGGAAAAGTATGGTTATCATCAAGTTTGATCGTATGTAAAGTGTTGTTTTCCACTATTGAGTGTGTGTGAAATTCGTGAAAGATGGATGTATGATCCTAGTGTTACCATAAACATCTAAGAGGTATGAGCTAGTGTACCGATAAATGGAATTATTAATATAATTACTATAAGCCATGAGAATTGCCTCAGGCATTATTATGTCAACCATTATAATTAGATCCTCTTGGATCAAAAAAATCTAGCTCAACCAAAATCTAAGCAAAGGTAGTAAGGATGAGAGCATTACTCTCCATAGAGATAGACAAAAAAGACCTTAGAGTAGTTTTTATAGACTTTAGACTAGAGTTAACCCAAAAATATAGAGGGAGATTTGACAACCTTACCTACGCACTTGAAGCACTATAAAAAATCTTCAATAAGTGGGTTGAAGGAAAGATACTAAGGCTTCAACATTACCACGTAGGCTTCTCCAAAAGCAAGGCCCCCTTTTCCATAATAGACACCTATTCCTTTGGTGATTTATAAATAATAACAAAAAAATCTAAGAATTGAAAAAGTATCTACAACCTTTAAAATAAAAAAGTTTCTAGTGCTAAGAAACCTTGTCATAGAGAATAACTGGTATTGGATCAAACATGGTTGACTTTACATGTCAATCCCTTCTCTTAGAATCAAGCTTCTTTAGCCAAAACCTCCACTCTCATAACGAGTAAGGGATTTTCTTAGAACAAGAGACACATCTCTTAACATTGTCTAAATTGTTGTTTTTAACTACCACCTTTAAGGAAGGATACACACCTTTAGCAATAAGAGCTAAATCCTCAACTAAAAAATCTACATATGATGAGCTGAATAACTTTGCTCAATCACTATGTAACTTGGGAAATCCTTGTACCCCACCAAAAGAGATAAGAGTACCTTGAAGAGATGACCTAATGGGACCATAAATCATTGGAGTAACTAAAACCTAAAATCTAACTAATGGATCCTTTAGTGCTCAAGGGGGATCATTAAAAGACACTACCTTAACTACTAAATGACAATATCTTGCATTCCTCCCATGAGAGTAACATAAAAAAGTCCATCACAACTATATTGATGCTAATGGCATTAGGGTTGACACGAGGCATAAATATTGAAGCCATGCCTGAGTGGTTCATATATGGACAATTTCATTGGACACCATTTTTAACAACTTTATCTTATTAAATGTATATTTATGTACAATGAAAGATGCTCCAATTTATTAAGATTAATGTTCTTAACAATATTTTTGTTATTATCTATAAAAATCCCCATATACTCCTCCTCAATTATCATATTTACAATGTCTAGCTAATAAAAAGAAGTGTAAACTCTAATTTTCCTTTCAAACTTATAAGGGTAAAAAGTACATACATTGCACTTACCCACTCTATTTTGGATTCACTTTGGCTTGTTTTTCCTATACATAATTACACATGTACAAGTAGCACGTTTCTATATAAAGTTGACAATTATCCCAAGATTAAACCTGACTATACGCATCCTAAGGATCTAAATTTGATCGATAGATTCATTATTCCTTGACTTAGGTCAAATCATCACTTATGGTTTTGACCCCTAAAATTTTACACATAATTAATTATAGACTCAAGCCATTACCCTCTGAACTAATTATTACTTATTGACTCGAGCATGAAATATTCAATTTGCACTCCAGGCTATTGTGTAAAAGGAAAAATCGTACATTTTTAGGACATCCATTATTTGATTGGGCATTATCATTCAAACATCAAGTACCATCAACATCTACATTGAGAAGGACATATTAAGCATCTTTCATGGCTACTTGACTTGTCTTTAAACTCGTTCAAATATCTAAAAAAATAATAGGGGTGTGGCTAAGGTGAAACTCCTAGCACAACAAAATCTAATGGTATCTCTAAACACCAATAAGTTCATATGTTAAAGGGCAACATGTTTTTGAAGGTTACAAAGACACACATCAATTTTGTAATATAAATTCAATCAATAAAAATGTTTGAAGTTGCATGTGTGAGGATCAATTTTGTAATTGTGAAAATGAGCTGGATTATATAACAAATCATCTAACAGTGTTTCAAAGCATTATAATCTCATTCTCATATATAATAACAAAAGTTAAATTAAATTACTAAACTCAATCTATAACAAAGTATCAACTTCTCACACATTGAACTAGATACTAAAACTTCTTTTATCAATATGAGAAAAATATATTTGTATTCTTATTTCAACTTTCTATTTAAAATATTTGTTTTTTTTAAATAACTTAGAAAGACATACATAAACCAAAAATAACTCTTTAAATTATATATATGATATTATCTCTCTTCATTCCATCCTCTCATTAATCTCTTTCTAACATAAATATTTTCAAAATTTTAAAAATTAAATTATTATGCTATATAAGTTAGGTCATAATAACGTGCAAAATAAGACTTATTTGACGTTACGTGAAAACAAGCTTGGATAAGCGTGTTAAAATATTAAACAAAAAAAACAAACATGATTTTATAAACCCTTCATTTAATTGACGAGAATCTAATAAAATCGTTTGGTATCACTTAGAAGAAAATAGCGTAGTCTTCATCCAATAAGAAGAGAAGAAAATAGGCTAGTCTTAACTTTTCCAACGGCATTGGAAGGTAAAAAAAATTGCATTGACAAAAACAATCCCTGATAACAAACGCTCGAATCAAATTCCAGTCAATTGACGAAAGTCACAGAACACGAGTAATAATAAGCAACGTCAACGCGTGCTGCCAAAAAGACTAAATTTACTACGATGAAAACTTTCCGTCAATCGCGGGCAGTCTAGTAACGTAAAAGAAAGTCACCGTACCAGGCGGTAAGCAGCACGAATTAGCAGGCGTGGCCACCGGGCAAGCCGGTCTGAATTGGTGGACGGTCACACTTAATTAAGCAGGAAAACTGAACCTGCTATTTAATATATAAATTCGGAATCCAAACCCTTGTTCGATTTTATATAATTCCCTGCAAAATCAAATGCAATGCTTATCGCAAAGCAGGAGAATTATAATCAGAATTAAAAGTATATGTATGCACAGTAATAATAATAACGACAATAGTCATCGATTTTTTTTTTCCTGGTTTGAATCTGTTTTCTTTCTGAGCAACATTATTGAGTACGGATGATCACATCACAACAAACGTTTCATCGGATTTGACATTCTGCAGGTTCAATTAATTTTTTTCCTTTTACTTGTCCATTTGATTTGATTTGATCTACTCTGCATTTACTTGATTAATCTTCTGCCAGTTTAATATGGATTTAAGCTCCCTGCCGGTCTCGATCTCCGTCACGCACCTTAAATTTGCCTGTCAGCTGAATTAATTGAAGTAATTGAGTACGAATAGCTTGTTCTATTTTATCGAGGGCGAAATCTGAGGAAAATTTACTGCGACGTCATAGTTATTTGTGGCCTGTTTTATAGATTGTTGTAAACCCTATTCTATTTGTGTAATTGTTATTGATATGTGGAATAGGGCAAAATGTGTCTGAATTTTTCTGTTTTCGCGTTTAACGAGCTGGAATTTTGGTAGGGCTGGTTGGGGATTCGAAGTCGATAAATTTGTTTCTAAGTTTTAGAAGTTTTAATTGTTTTGTAGCTCTGTAATTTAAATTCTTTTGCTGTGGTTTTTCGTCTGTTTGTGCAGGGGAATTGTGGGTATGCTGTCTTTTAACGCTTGGGGATTATTTTGCATCTGTTTGGGCTAAGGTAAGGCTATCAAATGCGCTAGGTTGTATGTTTATTAAGATTGATTTGAAAATTTGAGTTAAATTGTATATAATGTTAGAGATCCTTGTGTTCCTCCTGCTGCTTTTTTTATACTTTTTTGAAAGGACAGTGTTTTCTTGTAAAATGAAAATGATTTGCATGGTAAAGGCTAGTCTGTCAGGGGAATATGCATTTTATTTACAATGCTCAATCAATGACAAACTGATATGAGCATGTGCATTCTGCCTGCATGAAGTCAAGGCGGTTGTTTGTGTTTGCTTTCAAGTTATCATTGTTGTACGTGCATCTTGAATAATTGAGGTTAATTGTGAGAAATTGTGGAGATCGTGGTATTGCAGAGGCACTGTTGTTGTCTTACAGCATGGAAAACCCAATGCATTTCTTTTTTCTCTATAGAAAACAAATAATATTTTTTAGATTTGTATACACAAGATGCCTGGGTAGAAACAAACTATGCATTTCTGTATTTTGTTTATGGCTTGTGCAAGCTACTGATTTGAAAGTCAAAATCTAGCATCTGCTCAAATTGAAACCAGACTCATGTGGGCATATTATTGAGTTGTGTGAAATCCAAATGTATTTTTGCCATGGTGTAAGACCATTCTTTATTTTATATTTTAAATATTGGGATAATGGCTGGTTGAGATTCAAGGCAGGAAAAGGTTTTGTCAGTTCATATATGGCTTTTCATTTATGATTGATAGGTGGTTGTGGTAAAGCTGGAAGGGGAAACCAAAACTCAGAGTTGTGCTGTGTTGAGTTTGGAGATTGCATTGGCTGCAGTATTTAGTACTGTCTATCTCCCTTAACTATGTTATTAATAATTATATTCTACTGGAAATAGAAAGTTGAATGCCTGCGTCATATTAGGAACTGGGATGAATAAGTACTTAGTTGATAACTTGATGCTTTAGTACAATGCAATTTTCAGTTCTGTGTGCAAATTGGATTGATGTAATAGGTTTTTATGCATTAAGCCTTCTCAGGGTAGATGAACTAATGTTTTTTCCTTCTAAGCAACATTAGCCATGCCTCATGTATTACACTGGCCTTTCTAGTATTGGATATAAACGAGATTTGGCAATGGCTGATATGTCTGCCGTTTTATTTCTCTTAGACATGATGGTGCAGAATGCAACGCCAATGGTACCTCAAGATTTTGAGTTGCATAAATTTCATAATAAAAAAAATAATTTAGAGGTTTGAGTGACCAATTCTTCTCACTTAGATATGATGGCACAAAATGCATTGCTAATGTTATCTCAAGTTTTTGAGTTGAAAAATTCTCATAATATTAGTTTTATTTATAGGTTAAAAATGCCCAGTGTGGCTGGGAAAAAGAAAGTGCACTCAGAGTGGACAATTGGAGTGCCAAGTGCATTTCCAACAAAATAAAGCACACATGAATTAGAACTTAGTGGTTAATTATAATGTTATAGAGACTAATAGCTTATGGTAACATTTCTGAATATTTGAGGCATAACTGTAACCTGTAACGGTATATTAATGAAATCTGAGCCAGTAAAAGTTACATTAATGAAATTTATGTGGAAGGGTATATTCTTAGTTGGAACTGTGTTGTGGGCATAGTTAATTTGTTTGTCAGGTGTTGTACTTGGCCTTAAGTTTCGATGCTTATATAATGCTCAAAAATTTCTTGCCTTGGTAACTTCTCTTGATCTTCAATTCTCAGAAACTCCAATGGTTTAGGAAATTTTATACTATTGAAGTAAAGTTGTTACTACTCTGTTGATGCATCGTCTAATATTTCTTCTACCTATAAATTATATTTTACAGGAATTTGCTCTGAAATAAATTTGTTCTTGCATAGTTTTTTGGTACCTTTGTGGAAATAGATATCATTTTTTCATTCTTTTTTCAATTAGAAACTTAAAATTTTTATGTATTTTTTCTAATCATCTTTTTAGCATGTTTGGTAACATAAACTGTGATACAATGGACTTGCAGTTTGTAGTTAACTTGGAAGCTACTCTTCTTGTTGGATGCTGGGTGTTGATGCTGCCATGTGCATTGCTTGCTTTCTGATGATGTGTAGTGGATGGTTATTTCCTATTATTTGTAAAGTTATTTTCGAGGAGTGCGGTTTTCAAGTACTAGAACTCTTGCCTCAAAAAAATCTGGATGCAACGTTTTTTAAAAAGCGGTCCATAATTTCTGTCCTCCAAATTATTCATGATGATAATCCTTTTTTAGACAGCCATTTAATTAAAAATAAAAATTTGTCATCTTTGCGTATGGGAATAAATTCCACGTCAATGAGTACTCTATATTGATTTCAGTTCCTAGCCCAAGGAAGTTTCTAATTCCATCTTCCTACCTTCTGAAAACTTTGGCAGGTCATAGTTAGGCCAAGCATCAGAATATTGAACTGACTTAAGTGAATCTATCAAAGATGAACTATTTGAACGCCATCCTTTTCTCTCTTTGATAGGGATGCAATGTAGTGCTTTCAGACTGCGGGTGCATTTTATGCTAAAGAGGATGAACCAAGTTAGTCAAATGAGGAACCTTGGAGCTTTAAACTATAATTTCGAAAGGCTTTTTTTAAAAAAAGATAGCAGAACAGGGATCTGTTAAGCAGCCCCAGCCTGAAGCATAAACTAAAAAACATAACAAGATGTACTAACTAAAGCCTGCATTAATAACCCATACGGGGGTATAGCAGGCTCAAAGAAAAACACAAAACTTGGGACAAAATAAGCAGTCAAAACTCAAAAATGAAACAGCAGCTAAACCTGAAAAATCATAGAAGAGTCAAAACCCTCCAATGGTCATATGAGAGCTAGTGGGCATTGAGGGAAGGCCCAGTGAAGGGGGTTTTTCATGACAAATGATATCTGTTCCCTCTCAATCATTGATGTTAGAACTGACAAATGATGAGATAGAATCGAGTTCAATACCCTTAGTGACCAAATGTGCCACCTTATTTTGTTCGTGAGAGCAAAATGGGAAAAGGAGATTGTTTCAAATCTATGAAAGATGACAATGGCCTTGTTTGGTAGATGGTTGAGTTTCCAGTTTGGGCTATTCTCTTTTCGTAAACCTTTGGTGACAAGCATCGAGTTTTTTTCTTTTAGTAACTTATTGCACCTCTTTGAACAAGCGAAAGAAAGATTTGCTATTATAGCCTTGTATTCACCTCATTCTTGGTTCCATGGCCCAATAAAAGGGACCTACCTTTAGCTAGTATCTAAATGAATCACAACGGACAAAGTAGGGTTGTTATGAGATGCCCCATCAAAATTTAATTATTAGAAACCTTATGGGGGTGGCCTTTAACTATCCAAGCTTACATTATTCTTCTTAACTACAAGCCCATTAACAGGAAGCTTGTGAAATTTTACTTTTAATATGGAGATAATTTTGTTTTGAATTTCATTCACGGGACTTGTTAAGTGCTTCTTAAAAGATCCTTGGTTCTACAGCAAATATGCATTTATTGCATGCAGATTGCATCACCTTTTTTTTTGAGTGAATGTCTTGATAATATTATGGCTTGGTGATTTTCATGACAAACTATTGAGTCATTGACACAACATAAATTTTGTGTGTAATGGGATTATTTTGGTACTAGGCAATCCTATTTTTTAGGGTTGTAACTTCTCAATTGTAGCTCAAAGTTTAAAACAAAATTATATAGCTTGTGAAGTATATTTAATTACATGAAGTAGATCGACAAGAACTCTTCACTAAGCTTTATGGGCTGAATTCCTCTTTGAAGGGAGGGCCCCAAAATTTCAAAAAAAAAAAAAACACCAAAAATTTGATTGTTGAATATTTCTAAGATTTGTCCACTTGGATCACTAAAGTTGTCATAATGTTTACCATTTTTAAGAAGCGATTTATGTCCCACCATGTGATTTGTATGTTTCCCATAGTACCAAGATAAGTTGGAACTTGGACTAAGTTTATCATATCTTTGAATTGTTGGCGATCGAACATAGTGAGTTTTGACATAACTCTTTAAAATGCATTAGACAATGTATTTAACTCTTTATCCCTTAAAAGGTTGACTTCTATATCCTCTATTAACTGCTAATGCTTGCATGCAATGCTTTGATCTATAAACCTTTCAAAATGTATAAACAAAAAACTTGTGTACAATCTCAATATTTTTTTGATAGGTTAATAAAGTGTTCTATAGGTGCCCAAAAAAATCACAATTTCAATACAATATGCATGAATGCCAAAGGCAAAAATGGTAATCATCTATGTTACTATACTGAAATTGCCTACAACCTTCTTGGCAAAATAATAAAGCATGTTACGTAAAAATCGACATAACTATAAATGGAGAAAATCTTCCCAACACAAGCAAATTAATAGTTAGGAGGACTTGGTGCCGACTCCTCCTAACACTCCATTGTGATGCTTGGCTCCAAGAAAGAGTGATGATAGGTGGCATGAGAGACCTCACTCTTTTAGATAGATATCAAGGTGTGCAGATTAGAGGTTTTCAAGCTACCATTTGTTAGAATGACCTTCAAATCGTCTATATGATAGATCTTAATAGTATAAAGCTAAATCAACGTGCATTTTTGAAAGATATTGGGTAACATGATTGACATTTGTAATTTTCTCAATGTGCTACAAGGATGAAGGGGTGTCCTTTGATTGGCCAAAATTGAAGTAATTGCCAAATAAGACACCTTCATTAATATGGCTCAAAATATTGTCCATGTTCACTTCATTAGGCGTTCAAGTGCTTAACTTTGCCTCAAAATATTATACAATAGTAACCTTGTGTTGCTTCTCTCCAATATTGCCCAATGCTTCTTCCCCCAATAGTATCTTGACAAAGAAAAGGTTAGTAGCATTGGGATATAGAATGTATGCAAAGGTGGTAGTTTGAGATTGCTTTGTTGTAAGGTGGGTCCTCGGAAGATGAACTTCCATGATGCAACATGAAGAAAACACCTATGAAGAAACCCTATAGACACAAAATATGAAAAAAGAGAACCGACAATAAAGACATTGATAATGAGAAGAAATGGTAGCCTAGAATTGCCTCCCACACACATCCACAATTGAACACATGAAATACTATCAGGAAATAGACGAAAGGGGTGGAGCCTTAGAAATGAATCATCAACATACTTAACATAGATGTTGTTAAATAGATGCATGCCAGGTCAAGTTGCTAGTTTGGGTTCGAGGTTGGGCATGAATGATGGTACAACATTTTCCTCCCCGTTTGAATATGTATATATAAATATTAAAAATATATACAACTATCCATGATTTGCTAAAAAAATATATATACTTGAAAACTAGTTGATAGTGATAAAAATAATTGATAATTCAATGTCAAATGTCTAATTGATACAAAATACAATCAATAATCTTCATATTTGCCTTCATCAAGAGAATCAAGGTTTGTTGATACATTTTGAGTTTCATTGAGCCCATCATTAGACAAGTAAAAATGGCCCTCACTAGAGAAGTGTAATCCAAATAAGCAATGTAATCTAGGATTGATGATTTGATCTTTTGGGCCCTCTTTGAGTTCGATTGCCTCCACACACTCCAAAGGTTGCTAATGATTATGATGCTCAATTCATCTCACACCTTCATAAGTTTTTTTAAGACAATTGTGTGTGTTTCTAGTCAAGTCCCTTTAGGCAACAACTTATTATGGTGTAAAAAATAAAAGAAATTAAAATTTAAAAAGGAGATATGTAATAATTAAAAGTTTGTTGGAAGCTAATGGCAAATTAAATACAATATTTAAATTTCATGAATTTATCTCAATAGTTCCAGCTTGGAGAAGGACTTGAACATGGCTTGTGACATATGATGGTTTGTTACAAACATTTGAATCCCTTCAACCTTGGTGTAGATTTTTTTCACCCACTCAATCTTTGTGCCAATCTTTTGTATCACCAAGTTGAGGAGTGGATGGCATATGGTGTATTGAAAATGTGCTCATCTCGCCTCTACTAATAAACTGGCTGCCCTATATTTTTTGGCATTACCTATTATGACTTGGACAATGTTTTTAGCACTCACTACCTCAAAGGACTTTACAAAAATGTTGGCAATGAAGTTTGCACCTTTCACTTGCCCCTTCCAATCAACTATCTTAAAAAAGATCACCTCGTTAAGGCAAATTGCAATGACATTAATCAAGTGCTTTTTTTCATAATCCTTCCATCCATTAGATACAATGGACACTCCTCTTTCAGCCCATGAGTCAACTTGTTTTCTTTTGCAAATATGGTGGTGCTTATCTTTTCATACTTAGGATGTGTTTACCTTGTAGGTGATTGATTGATTGCAATCACCATTTTCCACCAATATGGTGATTCCACTAGGTTGAAAGGAAGCCCATTGGCGTAAGTTCAATGCTGCGTTGTGCTCATGTGCTACCCCTTGCCTCATTTTGAAATACCATAGATGTGGGGCAGCCACTATTAGAGAGGTAAAAAATGGCCTTGTAGGTGGCTTGCATAATCCTTAAATGGATAAAGGGTGGGATTTAGATTTTGCTCTCTTTGTCACATTATTCGCTGTTGCTTGCTTTCTTATAGATGAGTGCGTTCCTTGGGCAGCCCCCTTTCATATGGCCTTGGACAAACTGTAAGGTTGGCCATAGCATACAAATGATCTTTCACCTAACTAATGAGCTCTTATACTTATTATTCCATTGACATTGCTAAAACCCCTACCTCCTGGAAATTGTTCACTCAATCATCATCATGTCTCCAAAGAGAGGATGCATGGTCAAATTTGAAAGAACACTTTGTCCTTGGGCCCATTGTTGAACTAGTAGCAACCATTATGAACAATAAAGATATGTACACCTATATGTTTTTGTTGGACTAACTGCCAGCATCTCCCTTCGGGTTCGCGACATGGTTTAACCGCCTCTCGTGGATCTTAACTGAAGCTTGTATCGGGCATTAATAGGTCGATCTTTTGGTGCAACGGCAAGGCCAACAATTGGTATCAGAGCAGGTCACGAGTTCGAATCCCTCGGGTGACGTTGAGGGGGGGATTGTTGGACTAATTGCCAGCATCTCCCTTCGGGTTTGCGACATGGTTTAATCGCCTCCCGTGGATCTTAACTGAAGCTTGTATCGGGCATTAACAGGTCGATCTTTTGGTGCAATGGCAAGGCCAACAGTTTTCTAAAAAACTTGAGGAAAATTGGGAAAAACTCAAAAAAGGTAAACCCTAGATTACATTAAAATAGAAAAGTAAAGAAAACTAAACAATGAAAAAACTACAACGTAACACTATTATACATTAAAAATGGAAAACATATTGAAAAACAGCAATAAATTGTTTAAAAAAAGGTATCTTGGAAACAAATTTAAAAAAACTTAGCTTTGAATAGGGAATCTCCTTGGTGGAAGCTATTTGATCTCTTGACACTTACAAAATGCTCCTTCATGCCTTTGCTATTTGTAATGGCTCAAAAAACTTGTAGCCTTTGCTCTTGACAAAAATAAGTTTGGAAAGGCTAGAGTGAAAGGTAAGTGGTGTTTTTGTTTGAGGCTTGGGTTTTACTTTTTAGGTTTTATGGTTTTCATTTTAGATTTTTTTTCTTTAAAAAAAGTAGTTTTTAAATGTTACAAGTCTTTTCAACCAATGGGACCATGGGTACACTTGGGTTTGCATGGGGTACCATTTGGGTGAATTGAGTATGCCTTTGGCATACTTTTGATGTACTTTGGGTAGGCTTGTAGGGAAACCATCCTTTGACCAAGACCTTTTGGGGCAAGTACAAGGGTTGAGATAAGCGAACTTGCAACATAGGTGCACAACCATCCTTCAAATGATGGGGGGCAATCTAAAAGTATTGTATCAGAATTTAGGGCATCTTCAAGTAATGTTTTGATATCCTAGTGATTAGGATGCTCATTGATTTTTGCCGAAAATGAGAGTTGCAAGTTGATTGACTACCTTATAGCTCTCTCTATTACAATGTCTAAAAGAAATTGCCCCAAAACTTTGAGCAGTTAGGCAAGATTCTTGTATAACCTCTAATCATTCATAGAGTTTTTAAGCAAATCTTCAATAACAGTCTAAGAGTCACCTTCAACTTCTAGCTTTTTGCAAGTCAAGGAAGTGGGCATCTTGATGCCTTTAAAAACTACCAAAACTTCAACCTCTTTGTTTGATTTATCACCCAAATAAAGAAAAGCCACCATAGATGAAAAGGCTTGAAGGGGAGTGAATAACAACCCTTGCACTAGCCAAGCCAATATTACCTCTTCCTAATTCATCAAAGGTCAATTTATAAATACCTTCTATAGGTAAGTTTTGAGACACAACTTTATGCTTGGAGGAATTGACGATTACCCCATTTATAGGGGTTTTATATTCTCAATGTTTGTCATGCCCCCGCCATGATCAAATTGGAACACTAATTCTTGGCCGACTATGTGAGAAGAATTCTTTGAAGGCAGCACTAAAGGTCTACATGGCCGACTGGTATAAGGAAGTTTAAATAAATTAATATGTATGAAAGAATAAATTTAAATCTATCTTTCTAACAAAGGCATACCACAATTGATATACTTTTTCATTAATGCTGGCCGACCATAATCGTTAGATGTTTTATCGCCCCAAAGAAGAAGATATTAAGATGAGCTATGGTGCAACGATTAAATTAGGGAAGTGCTGCGAATATGATAAAGGAGTAAGCAGCGAGTATCAAGGAATAATTATGGGCAGTGATTACCTTATATAAGAAATGCTTACATGTCAATAGGCAGCGATTATCATTATATTAAAGGAAGCAACTATTAAAAAAGGCAGCGCTTGAATTAGTTTCAAAAGGTTGTGTCTTTTGGTATGGATATCTCTTTTCAAAGAGATGTTGATATAAAGTGAAGGAGAGCATATGGGAATAAAGAAAATAAGAAAGTGGATTATGAGATATGTATTAAGTAAATACTAAATAGTGCTTGCAGCAATAATATTATTGAGAAGTTGTAGAATATAATAAAGGAATATATATATATATATGAATACCAATCAATATAAATAAAGGAATAACTATATATAGAATATGCATATGTATGTACTATAATTGCCAATCGATCAATCGATTAGGAGTAATAAATCAGTAAATTGATTAAGAAAGTATTTGGTATGCATTTGGTTGTATATGCATTTAATGCATAATATATATATAGCTAATTTCATAATGACTAATATGCATTAAGGAGATATATGTTATGTCTAAATTGGTAAATAAGGGAAATAGTGAATTTATTTATATTATTATAATCTACAGCTTTTTCTTTAAGCAATCATGTGTAGGGTTGGCAAGGAAACATGTTAGGGAAGGGCGATATAGGTTCTCTCAATGTAAGTACACCACCCTAAGTTGGATGGAATTGTCTTGGTTGGATGTTCTTGCCAATTGGGGCCAGGGGGGTTATGAGCACGCCCTTGGGCTTAATTGAGATGAATAGTTTATTGGTTCTCACAATGTAAGTAGACCACCCTAAGTTGGATGGAATTGTCTTGGTTGGATGTACTTGCCACTTGGGGCTAGGGGGGTATGAGCAAGCCCTTGGGCTTAATTGTGATGAGTAGTTTTTTTGGCACCCTATCATGCATTTCTCTCCAATCCCTACCATGATTGGACATTGGAAAATGAATCTATAGATTGGATTCAAGTTTAAGTTGTTATTCATTGTTTCATAAGTGTTAATAGTTCATTTATTCTTAAAATTTCAATATCTATTATATAATTTACTATGGAATATTATTTGTAAAACAATTTTATGTCGTGTAATTGCCCCTTAAGGCAAATTCAAGCATACTCCAAGTAGGGGACATTACAATGTTAATGACTACCGTTTGCATGCAATACTTCAACCTGTAGACCTTTCAAAGAATGTAAAAAATAAATATTAAAATTGTATCAGTGTTGCATAGGGAAGCATCTTTATTCTCTTGAGACTAAGTTGCTAGTTCTGGTGCTGGTTTGGGGGTTCGATTTGCAGGTTCATCTAATTCTTTTTAGGGTTTGGGTTCGTTTGCACAAAAAAATGTAAAAATTATATGTATATATATTGTTGGCATTACAATTTGCACCTCTGGAGCGTATTAGCAATGGACAGCTATGCACAGTTTTATTTGCTCTTCAAATTAGGAGGGGAAGTTCCCTCTTTTGCTGATATGGGTGAAAAAGTAAAGTATTCTAAAATCTTTTTGACTCAGTTGGTAGAGGCACAAGGTTAAGAAACCCAATACATTGCAGCTAAGGATTTTCTTTGGTTTCCGCAGATCTTAACTACAACTAGGCTAACACTAAAACTATCCTATCTCCTCTAGATAAACAAAGTAGGAGGAATTAGGAGCAGGGAATTGGTATACGATAAACTTTATATGAGGATTCCCAAGGAGAAGAAACCCCTATTTGAGGTGTAGGCTGAAATAAAGGTTATTGGAACAAAGTCAAACGGTAAACTAGTTCTCAAGATTCCCAAGGAGGTAAAATATTCTATTTGAGGTGTAGGCTGAAAGTAGGTTACTAGAAACAAACATTAAACAACAATGTTTATTTCTAAATTCCCATGGAGGAGAAACCCCTATCCAAGGTGTAGATATGAAAGAAAGATTATTATCAACAACATCAAACTATAAACTTTATTTCTAAATTCCCAAGGAGGAGAAACCCCTATCCGAGGTGTAGATATGAAACAAGCCTATAAAAAACAAATAAATAAATTTGGGACAGCAAATTGCATGAAGGACCTATCACACAATGAACGATCAACCAACTTTATATTTAAACAAAGTGAACAAGTACAAAATAGCAATATTGCACGGAAAGGTGGGCACAACAATTTGTTATCACAACAAAAATTAAAATACAATGAGGAGGGTGCTCTTATTTATAGAACCTCAAAGGAGTAGGGAATCCTAAAATCTCCTTGAGTTAACATGAGTCTTGCAAGCATGCAAGAGTTTATTCCTAAGTCTAAATGTATGCAACCTAGTAGTTAACTGGAAAAACTACCTCAGTTAACTAAACTAACACAAAATTAAATGAACCTTGCAACACTCAAGTCCTTATTGATATGAGACTCAATTGATAACCAACATTAGTTAACTGAAAACTAACTGAAAGCTCCATATAGGTATCTCCAAAATAGACATGCAATGATATGTGGGACAACGAGTTAACTTGGAAAGAGGCATCAAGTTAATTGCTTTGTTTAATGTCTATCTTGGAAAGGTGGGATGTCCTGTCTTTATAGTTCACTGGCCGTGATCTCAAGCAATTAACCCCTCCAAGAAGTCGTTAACCATCTGTGACATGTCTCAACTGTCAATTCATTGCTTGTCAGCAACTCAAACAATCTTGGAAATCTTTGCACACTTAAACGGGCATTTCACTGATTGGTAACTCTGGTGGCTTCGTAATTGGAGTGATGGCCTCTATTTCTTCTGTACCTTTATGCTTCTAATGCTTTTGACGCTCTTGACACTTTTCACGTTTCTCTCAATAGAAAAGTGTTGCATGATGAAACTACGAAGTTTGACTGCAAATACTCTAGCTGTGAAAAATGCTCCTGAACTCGCTATGCACGTAGAATTCCAAGGGTATTCAATCCTCTAAACTAGCCTTGGAAGGCTATTAGCTATACGAGGTATGAAACCATGTGGATTCTGAGTGACTATGCCTGTCAAATTGTCTGAATCAGCCCTCCGGATGCGCATGATGCAAATTGGTGTCAGTTTCTCTTATGAAATCATGAATTAAGATTTATTTGGTCTTGAATTCAGTCTGAGTGAATTGCATTATGAAAAACTAGCCCGTTGATTGTAAACGCAGCTATGTTCTGACAACTTTTTCGGTGAGGCTAAAAATGGCCTTTGGTGAGGCTAAAAATAGCTTGTTGAGAGGCAATCTTAACGAAAAATTCCAAGATGTGGGTTTGTAGATAATGTATTTCTAAGCTGACCAAGATCATCATAAATTCGAAAAGCTGACTTTTTCTTAGGCTTGCAATGGCTTTTTAGTGTAGAAGCTGCAAAAGGCATCGGGGCTATTTTTTCCTGAAAAAATCTGACATATGGGTTTTGTTGGTGCATGTGAGCTGATCAAACCCAATTTCTTCGTTTTTTGAAATTTTGACTTTTTTCGAAAACCCTAATTTTAGGGGGTAGAGGGGCTACTTTTTTTTCCAGAAAAATCTGGCACATGGGTTTTGTAGGCGCCAATGAATTGAACACACCCAAATTCTTCGTTTTTCAAAAGTTGACTTTTTGATCGACGTGTAAAAGAATCTTCGAAAAAGAGCACAGTACTTCAAAATGAGAAGTAGCGGGGCAATTTTCTTGAAAAATTCTAGAACATGGGTTTTGCTGCCAATGCTATGTTGAATGAACCCAGATGACTAGATTTTGAAAAAGATGCCGTTTACTTTGACATGCGAGAGGAAACCTAAGACAAGGATAGAAGAATTTTGAGAGAGAAAATAGAAGTTATATTCTGCCTCTGAAAATGATGCCTATGCCTTGAATCGAGTTTGATGAAGTCTGGAATGCATGCACTCAAAAGATGAAGTTTGGAAAATAAATGCTTCGAGCAATTTGGACCTGGCACTGCAAAGAACACTGAAAAATATCACATTGAGCGCCTTCAGATCTTGCTTGCACAAGAAAATATGTGTTTGCCTTCAACCTGTGATGAGAATAATGGACGCCCAAATGCCTTAATGAATAAATTTAATGCATCACCTTTAGTTAAATCCTAAATTTAGGATGAAATAACCTCATTGGACCTCAATTCAGTTAATTGAATGCAGATAAAACCCTAAAATGGGCGCCAATCAGCATGCACAGATAAATTCACCACATGCAAGAAAAATTAAGTCATTTTGAGGTCGACTTAGAAGTGAAATTGGAGTTTTAATATTATTTTAAGTTGAGTTCAAAAACTCCTCCATTATAGGGCAGCCAAGTCACTTGAGTTTCAAAAGTCAAAGTTTGACTTTGGGCGCCATTATTCCAGACGTAGATTTTTTTTTGGAAATTGCATTTGCAAACATCAACAAAGCCTATGTTTGATGACTAATTCTGATTTACTGATGTATCCAGTAGACTGGTTGATAGTTTCATTGAAGAGTAGGATCAAAACTGAAAATAAGCTCCTTGAGGTTGCAAACCCTAATTTTGACTTTTGAGCCTTCAAAATTCTGGGCGCCCCTAGCCTCTAGGGGTGCTTTTTCTTACTAGATAGAAAAATTTCATGCATTTTCATCATTTTGAACTTGATTTTGACCTCACTTCACTCTGCAACTCCCAACACTTTCCAAAACTTCAGGGTTGGCTGACAGGCTCACTGCGGAGCTGGCTCAATTTTGGACATGATCTCTTGGAGAACACAAACCCTAAAAATTTCATTTGACAGGTGAAAATCTTGGGCGCCCTTGGCCTCTAGGGGCGCTTTTTCTCCTAGACAACCATTTTTGCAACGTGCTGATTCTCCATTCAATCTCCGACTATTGAGTATTGACAAGTCTTCTAACTTGGCTAAGATATGCAATTGAAAGCTTGAAGCATCACAAACAAGATGAGCATTTGAGCTAACCCAAACAACTGCATTTGAGGGCTCAAAACCCTAGGCACCCTTGGCCTCTAGGAGCTCTTTTGTGCTGAACTGACATTTTAACAATGACTTTTATCCTTATGTTTGATTCTTGATTTAGATAGTTTGGCAACTCAGATTCATTCGTTGATGGACTCATTGTGAAGCTTGATCAAGTCTGAGACAAATATCTTGGAGGTCATTTGTTGAAAAAGTTGCATCTGGTACCTCAAAAGTTTGAGCGCCCCTAGCTAGCATGGGCACTTTTCTACTCCAGTGTTAATCAAAATTTGACCAACTTCGTCTCCCTCTTTCTTTGTTGAATCTCCAAATTCAGGTGCTAGACAAATCTTCTAGACTGGCTGGTAGGCTCATCGTGAAGCTAACAGGATTCCAAAGAAGTCTTCTTGGAAGTGACAACTCTCAAAAAGATGATTTGAGCCTCTGAAACCTAGGGTGCCCCTGGCTAGTAGGTGCGCTTTTATTTCCAGAGATCTAAATATTTTGATGATGATTTTCTCCTCGACAAAAATCCTCTTTGTGACGAAGCATCATTTTGAACATATCTTGCCGTAGAATCTTTGTTGGAGTGTTTTAAGCTTAGATTTCGACACCTGGTATTTGGCCATCTGCCATTATTGACCTCAGAGATCCTAACTTTTCTCCTAAAAAAAGTGAAAACAACCCACTAGACTTAAACTGACTTTCTCTTGATTTTGACTTCACCATTGTGACCGTGAAGTGAAATAAGCCAATCAAAATAATTTTCAATCAATTCTGACAAGATCCTATTTTTAGGGTTTTTTCTAAAATTAGGGGCTCAGAAACCCTAATTTTCAAATTTTGCCAGTATTACCTAGACAGTAAACCCACAAAAAGCCCATACTTTGTTTGCCCAAAAACTGACTTTTGACGACAATTTTACAAGGTTTATACCATTTTAAGCAAAATGCCTTAATGAAGCAAAATTTTGAATTGGGTACAACATATATATATATATATATATATATATATATGCAGCCTAGAAGCATGAATTAGGATTAGAATATCACATAACATCATATAAACAACAAAATCACCATAAACTTGAATGTCATTTAAAACATGCATGATTAATATTCATCGTTCAAACTTCAAGTTCAATATTTTTAATCATCAAATGGTTTTTCTAAATTATCAATATCATTGTTAACATTGACATTAGTTGATGTAGGAAGACTAGATGAATCACAAGCAGTGTTGGTGGCACTGTTATTAGCACTAATATTGTGTTCATGTTGGCTATTAGACCCCTCATATGCAATATGGTGGGAAGTGAAAGCATCCAAGTCAGTATGCTCTGGCTCTATATGCCACAACTTCGTCTCCCCTTCGTTGTAGTCATGTTGTTTATGTGAAAGGAGACACAAGTTGGAATGCACGTATACTAAGTTCTCTGCTCTTTTTGAGAGCAATTTATTGCGCTTTACTGAGTGAATGAAAGAATATGTGTTCCAATTCCTCTCAAATGGAGATGAACTAGCAACCTATGAAGACAAAGTAAACAATTAAAGTTATACATTATAAAAAAATATAAATGAAACTTTAAAAATTAAAATATGAAAATTTATTAAACTTGTGATAAAATTTTGATTGCGAGGGGCTGCAGATCTTTTGGAAGTATTGGCTATGGAAGTACCACCAACTATGAGCATCCTTTAAGAACCTATCACGAAGAATCACAATACCTTGACCATTTGAGTGCACAAAATCAATGAACTCACTTGTGACTATGCCTCATAATTCAGGTTTAGGGAAGAGTCTAATAAATGCTACCTTGTACCCTTCAACCACTTCAAGATCTCTATATAGGGGAAGCCTTCCTGACACAAAGAATCTGACTATTGTAGTATTTTGGAGACAATGCAAAGGCAAGAATATGTAATTGAGTGGTCATTTTGTTCCATCTTTCTTCAACAATTGCATGGACTTGTTTGAAGGAAGTCTCTTCAGGGTCTTTCTCTTTTGTATTTATGGTGCACTTCATCTTCTCAATCATTGAGTCAATGCCATCATATATATCTCCAATGCATGGCTTGTCCATGTTAGTATAGCGAATCATACTCAAAATGGGCTCGGTGAAACTAAGGAGATACTCCACACAATCCCACCATGAGTCATCTATTATCATACGCTTAAATTTTGTTGCCCTTTTAGTGCTGATTTGCCTCCATATAGACCAATTTTGGCTAATCACCATGCTAGAAAGTGCCTCTCTAACTTTCACAAGTCGTCTCAAGACGATTGTGTTAGAGGCAAAACAGGTCTTTGCAACCTATTACAAATTAAAAAATATAATTAAAATTTAAAAACAAACTTTAAAGGAGAATTAGAATACACAATCAAATTATGAAATTGTAAATATTAGTTCACTTACCTTCAATAGCTCCAATTTTGAAAATGATTTAAATTTTTTTTGAGACATGTGGTAGTTGGTGAAGAACATTTGGATGTCCTCAACCTCTGCATACAATTCTTTGGTCCAATCAATTTTATTCCTAGTCTTTTGGAGCATAAGATTGAGTGAGTGGACCGCACAAGTTGTCTAAAAAATATGTGAATATCATTCCTCAACCAACAACCCAGTAGCTCTACAATTCTTGGCGTTGTCCGTTACGACTTGAACAATGTTGCGGGGTCTCACTTCCTCAATGGCTGCAATGAGAATATCATCAATAAATTGTCCATCTTTTATTTGCTCCTCACAGTCCACGACTCTCTAAAACATTGCTTCTTTAGGGGACACTGCTATGACATTGATTAAGGGCTGATTTTTTGAATCTTTCCAACCATTTAAAACAATGGACACATCTGTCTCAATCCATAAATCCCTTATGGGCTTCAATGAATCTTCAACCATCTTGACCTCTTTTTCCAATAAGGTGCCATGCCCTTTCTCAGAACATGGGCCCTTGTACCCTTTTGGAGCTTCATTAACTGTTTTCAACATCTCTTTCCAATAGGGAGAGCGAACAACATTAAAAGACAATCCATTTGAATAAATACATCTTGCTACATGTTGGTCTGCAATGTCTCGACTCTCATTTTGAAATGCAACTTCCAAAGGTCCCTTTGATCTTTTGTTTGTAGTGGGCTGTTCACTTTGATTTTGAGGATGAGGAGTGGCCAAAAAGAGGTGGTTTTCTACAATGATATTGGAATTAGATGGGGGCAGCATTCCCTTTGATTTTTTTTTTAATAAGGGGTGATTTGATCTACGGGATTCCCATTCATCTGCTTATTCTTGCTCCATAATATATCCTATGATTGTCTCTAATGCAATAGCTAAACCGTTCTTTCCAAGGCAAGCTTTGATGCCTTTTCCAGGTATTCCACACAAATATGCTTTCACCCAAAAATATGAACTAGAATATTGAACATCACATCCATTGCATTTCCAAATGTAACCACCACCACCTGAAACTTGTTGCATCATTTGAACATATTTCCATAGAGGAGAATTCGGATTTGTTTTGAATTTAGGTTGAGTTGCGGTGCTAGAACTAGTTGACATTGTGATTCCTATGGCAAATTTTTTTGCAAACAACACATTCAAAACAAAAACAAAAAAATTGAATACAAAAAAGTGATTTATAAAACCTAGCTCTTTTGAATCTTTCATACTTTCATAGAAGAATGGAAAAAACATAGATAAACAAAGTAAATAATTTGTTTCATGTTTGTAAAACAAAAATGGAGGAATTTTTTTTTGAAAAAAACTTACCTCTTTGCAAAAATATCCTTCTACAATCTTCTTGGCAGCCAATAAACACTTGCAAATGTGTAGGAATGACAATGCAATTGTTTGTAGAAGCTTCAATGGTCAATCTTCAACTCACTTTGTTGATCCAACAAGCAAAAATGAATGCTTAGCCTCTTGGAATGAAAGTAGTTGTTTGCAAAACAAATGAACAAAAATGAAGTGTTTTTGGTGTTTTATGTCATTTAGAAGTATCATTTAGGGTTGTGTAGGGGGCAGGTCAAAGTCAAACTGAAAAAACAATTAAAAAATGCAAAAAAAGTTGAAAATTCTGCCACTGGGGGTGTGGATTCTCTTTGGGTGCATCCGGGTTCTCTTGGGTTCACCCTAAGTGAATTGGGCCCCCTTAAGGCGAACCCTGCCAGAACCCACAGAGGGACTGGACCAGGACCCAGATCTGGCCCCTTCTGTGGCGAACTTGGTAACATAGTCTTGAGACCAAAGTTGTTGAATTAGAATTAGGTATCATATCGGTACTATGGACTTTTTTTGGGGCTGGGCATATTCTAGGTAGGCGAACCGGGCCCCCTTAAGGCGAACCCTGCCAGTACCCACAGAGGGACTGGACTAGGACCCAGACCTGGTGTGAACCGGATCCAGATCCAGCCCCTTCTGTGGCAAACCCGGTAACATAGTCTTGAGACCAAAGTTGTTGAATTAGAATTGGGTATCATATCAGTACTATGGACTTTTTTTGGGGCTGGGCATATTCTGGGTACATACGTACAAGAAACTTAAAAAGATGTTAATTATATCATATTGGCAGCCTAAAAACTGGAAGAACACTGCATATTATGCATATGATAAACAAAGCCACTGTAAATATTATTACAAATATTATATCACATGCTAATTTGATATCAAAATTAATTTCAGATTTCAAAATTTTATTTCGTGATGTACCAAAACTGTAAAATTAATTAATTGATTGTCATATTCATTAAATTTAATTTTAATAAAGGAAACCATTTTATTTCTTTACAACTATTGTTTTTTTAGTTTGCACTTTAAAGGATTAATTTGTCCTTAAATCAAATATTTTTTGGGAAATTTGCACAATGTATTTGAAAGGACTTTGAGTTGGTTAAAATAAAAATCTGAGTAAGATATTGGCTTTCTTCAGTATTATATATTTAGTGAGATTTATAACCTGTATGTGGCTGATAGATGATTTGATGGAGATAAAATAGAATAAAATTTGGACCTGATAGAATGATCTAAATCAATCTGATTTTAGGAAAAATGTTTGTTAGAGGAAAAAAACTTCTTTTTTTGTGGTCCAATAAAAAAAAGGACCTGATATAGTTTAAAACATGAGGCTCAAAGTTTGTATCTCATTTGTGAAGGTTTCAAAGTGAATCGGATCTGATCATTTATCTGGGAGAATGAACTTAATTTAAACAAAAGGCCTCTGAAGTAAAATTGGAGCTGATTATCATTTACAAAACCTGGTTATTAAAAATGTTACATCCACCAAGGTAAGAAGATAAAACCTGGAAAGCAAAGTGGATAAAAAAATCTGAGTCAGCCAATAACTGAATAGGACAAGATATAGTTGTGGACTCTAATCCCCCAAGATTTTATACATAGTGGTTTAATAGAGAATGAGATCTTATCTATGATTGAAGGAACAATGACTTCCAATAAGCGATATTGGTTTAGGTTTAGGGTGCATTTTTGATGGTCAAAAGTCAAATAAAATGCTTGGAAAATGATGTTTGGTGCTGGAATTGCCCTGGAAATGCCTTCACATAGTTGGAATCATTTGGGTATGCACAGGAATGATTCCAAACAAATCTGTGCCCTTGCTGAACCCACAGGTGAATTGAACTCAATTCTGATTCCAAAACAAATTGTACCCAAAAATATATCTAGGTTTTTGGCCATTTTGGTAACATAGATAGAGTCCTTCTAAAATTGCCCGAGCTTCAGCTTCATTGTTAGATTTGTCACCCAAATTAAAAGAGCCATCACAACTGAAAAGACTTGAAGGGGAGTGAATAACAACTCCTGCACCATCCTGGACCAGATTACTTCTTCTCACTCTATTAAAGGTCAATTTATAAATGCCTTCCTTAGGCAGGTTCTAAGACGCAACTTTATGGTTGGAGGGATTGACATTTACCCCATTTACAGGGGGGATCTATATTCTCAACTTTAATGACTAATGCTTGCATGCAATACTTCAACCTATAAACCTTTAAACAATACAAACAATAATCTTGTATCAATGTTGCACAGGGAAGCATCTCTATTCTCTAGGGCTGTCATGGATATCTCAGTGATGCACTGAACATTCCTGCACTGTACCCATTTTTCATTTCCATGCATCCCTCAGAATTTTCTTTTATCTTATTTTGGCATTGTTCCCATTGTGGGGGTGTTTTGTTGACTTGAGACATTGAGGGACATCCCCATTTAGTGAAGATGTTGTGAAGGTCCTCATGTCAACAGTGTACAACTTTTTTTTGGCGGGGGAGGGGGGGAGGTGGAGCGGGTGCATAAAATAAAAAACTTCAATGGGATATTTTTAAACTGTTATTTTAGTGATATTCATTTTTTCAATTTTGTATTTTTATTTCACAATTACGCTTTATTTCTGAGTTAAATTTTCAGTGGTCATTGTTGGAAACTTGTAAATACATTGTTCAACATTCAATTGTAGAGATTTTCAGTTCTTTAGAATGCTTATGATGACGTAACAGTTTAATTAGACATTTGAAAAGCAAATGGAAATAGTTTTTTAGGTTTTCTTTTTTAATATATATTATATGCATGAATATATATTGTATATGATGCGTGCACACACATCCCACTAAAATTGGGGGATATTTTGGCTGTCCTATAAACATGTGATCATATCTGTGTGTCATTGCCCCTCAAAGCTGAAACTCAGAGAAACATAGCTTAAATGTTTAAATTTTGTATAGCTAGCGTTCTTTTACTCATTTTGTGTGTTACACTAATGGTTTGTTCTCTATATCATAAGATTGCATAAGCTTTCCATTGTTATTGAGTTTGGTTGAATCTAGGCAGGAAATCCCATGATTTGATAGTATTTGTGATCGTTAGACCCTTGGTATAGTTATCTTGGTTGTGGGATGCATGGATTGGGACTGGGACATGGATGTCATTTTAGAATAGTGTAGGGTCCTGGAAGCATATGAATAAGGGTGAACATATATTACATTTGAGGTATCACTAGGAAATGTGAGTATGGGTGCAGGGAACCTAAACTGTGTTTCCTGATGGGTAATTTACATCTTCAAGTAACACAGACCAAAATCTGCATTTATGAATAAGGGTGAATGTATATTACATTTGAGTTATCACTAGGAAATGTGAGTATGGGTGCATGGAACCTAAACTGAGTTTCCTGATGACTAATTTACATCTTCAAATAACACGGACCAAAATCTGCATTTATGAATAAGGGTAAATGCATATTACATTTGAGTTATCACTAGGAAATGTGAGTATGGGTGCATGGAACCTAAAAAGAGTTTCCTGATGACTAATTTACATCTTCAAATAACACAGACCAAAATCTTCATTTAAATAAAAAATATCACAACAGAAAATTTTCTGCTCAAATAAATAAATATGCAAACTTTTCTTTTTTTGTTGGAAGGATAAGCATCCCGATACTCTTTTGCAGCCCATTGGCATCAGGTGCATGAACAATCCACCTCCTTTGGCTTCATGCAAAATACCAAGGGGTAACTATACAGCCAAATTTGGTCTTATACATGTTCTGAAACTTGAAATCTGAAAATTTGAAAAAGTCTTTCTGAAACTAACAGATTTGTTAGAAATAAGAGATCAGGCTAAACATAAAACAACATCGCATTGGTGATTATTTTTATAAACAGAAAGTCTGGGCAACTTGACGAGAGTTTAATCACTCTCAAACTGCTAGTTAGAAATGACTGCAGATGGAAGAAACATAACCTTGCATCATATTAGAAGGGACAATCCTCCTCGTTTATTTGATTTCACACAAAACAAAGCAATTGTTACAGATCTTCCAATTACCACTAAACAGCCTTCTTACATTGAATCAGGATGCATTCACAAAAAGTTATGTCAGTAGACTTGCTGTGTTAAAATATGAGTTTTTGGAAATTGTAAACTGGAATTTTAGAATTTTAAATCAATGAGAAACTTTTGTATATTGAGAAAATCTTCTCAATTGTGTGTACCAGGTAAAAGGTACCAAATATACTCCAAATTCCAACCTTAATCAAATGCCATTATTTTTTAGTACACATTGTTTTATGATATCGTAGTGTTTTGAAGTTTTAAGATGAAATACGGTCTATTGTTATGATCTAGATTTACCTGTGGCATAGAATATTCTTGATGCTACTGTAATGTAGAGTCAAATTATTCAAATATTACCATAACCCATTTCAAATGGAGGACCTTTAACCCTATCCCATTTTTCAGATGGCGATGGTAAGATCTCTTGATATTCAGGTGTTTCTATACTTGCTGTTGTATTGCTATCTGTAAACAGCCCGAGTAGTTTATTTCCATAATTCCATTTAGTGTCATGTGCCAATGTAGTCTCTGTAATACTGTATAATCACCATTGTTTTCTTTTGGGCTGTGCATTTGAAACGTGTTGTGAATTTTACAATTGCAGTGCAAAAAATCTATCAAAAGTTGTTATTGCTGCAAGTGGAGTTCTTAATATGTGGGTGTGTTAAGAGAGTGCAACTAGGTGCCTCTATCATTCCAGGAAGGAGTGATTTCTGCGCTATATTTTTGGCAGAAGAGAAATGCGGAGCCCATTGGGAAAGATTGGGGCCCTTTCCCAAAAAATTAACCCCTTGGGAGCATTGTCACAAAATCATCGCCATGCTATATCAGAGCCTCCAAGAGATATTCAATCTCAGGTAACATCTGGGCAAAATTCTTCTCCAGTAATCACTTCTGACAGGCATGGCAGAGTGAAGTCCTCCAAGACAAAACAACTGAATGTATCCAGTGAGAATTCAGCAGATTCAAAAGTACGTGAACACAGGATTGATATTGGAGATGAAAATTCTGATTTATTGGGACAGTTGTTGATTTCTGGAAAGCTGGTCCCTGATAAGAAAAACTCAGGATCGGCTCTTGACAATCAATCATCCAATTCAAAAACAGTGAAGGCTGAGGTCGATGCAAAGCTCACAATCAAGGCATTTGTTTGGGGTTCACACTGCCTTGATCTTAGTGACATCATTGCTGTAAGCTTCTTTTCTGTATAAACGCCACCTATAAGCATGGCATAACATTTAGCATGTTAATGCTATTTTCTGTGGCATAGTATTCTCTTTTAAATTTTTAATCAATATAAATTTTCATTTATCAATAGAATATTTTGTTCCTATGAATGCTACTTCTTTCCTGATGTTAAGAGTTAAACCTTTCTATATACAGGTTTCCTACAATGAGGGAGTTAGGCGTTTTACAGTGCATTCATGTCCATTGGTAAAGACAACATGGTTGCCATGTGCATTTGGAAAATCTCAGAGAAAACTGAAGGATCTTCATTTTTTGGCCTCAAATCCTGAGGATGCACTGCGGTGGGTTACTGCCTTTGCTGAGCAGCAAGTATTTGTCAATTGCTTACCACATCCTCTGTTATCATCTAAGCAACAGGGATCATTTATGGATGCAAGAGATTTTGCTCCCAGACAGGCAGTTAGATGCAAAACTTCTCCTTCAATGCTTGTGATACTTAATCCTCGTTCAGGACGTGGTAGGTCAAGTAAGGTGTTTTACAACAAAGTGCAGCCAATATTTCAGGTTAGTACCTAAAGAAAGGATTTTATTGAGGTTGTTTTTTGAAGTTTTCTGCTATAAGCTTTGTAAATCCTTTTTATCACTTACAAATACATTTATGCAGCTTATTTCAGGAAAACATGAAAAATATATTTCATTTCTTTTCCTGTTTTTGCAATTTAATTACTGTTATGATTTATATATTTTTTAAATAAGTGCTTTCCTATCATGTTGATACTGCTACTTGGTATGCAGTTGAGCAAGTGAGCCTATTTTGGATTGTGCACTAGCATATAAATGTTTTGCATCTAAATGAAACTTTTAAACTTATAACTCCAAATCCCTATATGGCACCCATTTGAGTAACTATATATTTACTGTTTGGTTCTGGCGAAGGTTCACTGTGCTTATATTTGTACAAATTTTAAAAAGCAATCACTAGCAGTGTCTTAATTCATAGGAGCAGGAATTAGATTAAGATGGGCCCTTTTACTTGGTTACTAGCAAGAGCTTGCATTTGGCATAAAACCAATGGAAGATGAGGGCTGCACTGCTTTTTCAATCTATATGATACTTATATACACGGTACAAATCCCATGGATTTGATTTTGATTATGGAGTAGGTCTTTTCAAGAAGAAATGTTTCATTGGCTCCGATTGTGAGCTGGTTTGAAGCTTTTCATTTCTATTAAGTGTTAGCACCATATTATAGTATATTGAGGGAAATTGAGTGGTAAAATGTGAAAACTTGCTATTGAACACTTGGATAGGAGATATAGATGACAAAAGATAAACTGAGATTCAAAATATGCAATCTATTTAATACCCGTGACTGGATTATTGTCCAGTACTGAAGATGCTTAGACGCCTGAAGATGCCCAAGGCCACAGTATTTATTGGTGTGTTCATATAAATCTGGGATCGTAGCATTTTTCAAGGGTTACTGATGCCTATAAATGAACTTCCCATTAAAGTTTAGGAAACCTATGATATTTATCTAATTATCTTACTGTATATGCCCTATATAAAGACTATATATGCACTCAGCAATCTCTTCCAATGATTTCATGCAGATTGAGGCTAATATTTATGCTAATGCTTTTCTAGATGATATGATTGTTCTTTCCCCACGTGTCTTTTATCTTATATGTTTGTGTACACACACACACACACATAATAAAGATAGATAGATATAGATGGTTAGATAGATAGTGCATGTGTGAATCTCTTTGGAAAACTTTCTTAAAAAATATATGTGATTATTGCCTTCCAGTTAAGAGTGTTGGCATGTAATGCCCCAATTTGCTTTATATAAAGGTTTTGCGTTTTTAGAAATAAAGTCTGTGGAAGCTGTGAGTGTGATCATGTGATACCTATATCATATATGGTTCCCAGAAATAAAAATGTGTATATTTTAGGGAAGAGAGTGAAGTAGAGTATGCATGAAAATTACATTTACAATCTCGTAACAAATGAATAAACTGTTATTATTGACAAATAAAATTAAAAAATCTTTTGTTCATATTTTGTTTATGTGATACCTATATCATTTATGGTTCCCAGAAATAAAAATGTGTATATTTTATGGAAGAGAGTGAAGTAGAGTATGCATGAAAATTACATTTACAATCTCATAACAAATGAATAAACTGTTATTACTGACAAATAAAATTCAAAAATCTTTTGTTCATGTGATAGTGATACCTATATCGTATATGGTTCCCAGAAATAAAAATGTGTATATTTAATGGAAGAGAGTGAAGTAGAGTATGCATGAGAATTACATTTACAATCTCGTAACAAATGAATAACCTGTTGTTATTGACAAATAAAATTCAAAAGTCTTTTGTTCATGTGATACCTATATCATATATGGTTCCCAGAAATAAAATTTGTATGTTTTATGGAAGAGAGTTAAGTAGAGTATGCATGAAAATTACATTTACAATCTTGTAACAAATGAATAAACTGTTATTATTGGCAAATAAAATTCAAAAATCTTTTTTCATATATTTACCGTTACAACATCTAAATTTTTTGTACCATTTCTAGCTGAGAGTGTATTCCACTTTCCAGGAATGAATGAAGGGATGTGGGAAAGCAATTTGTTTTTAATAATTTGTTAGAATGGTTTAGCACGGTAGTTAAAAAGTTTTTTAGAATAAGAGAGGTTAAGGTTAAGAAATTTCTGTTTTGGTATAAGACAATAATATTTATTAACTAGGACAGAAGGTAGGTAATGCCCTTAGGAGGAGCTCAAATACTGACCTAAACATCTCCCTGGAGACTGACACATATAATCTTCTTAATTCATATGCCTTTGAGATATTCATGAAAACTCAGTGTTTTCCCTCGTGGAAATCCTATTCAACAGATTATTACGATCATGTCTAGCCAGAAAACTTTGGTACCTATATTGTATATATTGAGAAACATATAAGTAACACTAGATATGTAATTTAGGTAGAAGAGAAAAATATAGAAACTCTTATGATAATAAACATCCTTTCCTAATTACAATTTCTTGTTCAGATTACTTGTATAGAGGTTTATGCAGGAATGTGATCCAGTAGAAGAGAAAAATATAGAAACTCTTATAGTAATAAACATCTTTTCATATTTACAATTTCTTGTTCAAATTAATAGTGTAGAGGTTTAAGCAGGATCTGGCTAAATTAAAGTAAAAGTTGCTTTTTTTTTGTAAAGTTCTTGATCATTTGCTGCATTCCATAGGGATTATCGGCAGCCTTCATTTACTGTCCTTTTTCTCCCATTGTTGTGGACATACTTATTTCCATTTCAAACCTAATTTCTAGGATATTAGAGGTACTCTTGGACATCTTTTTTTTTGTTTCCCTTATTTCCCTGCTCCTCCCAAAAGGGGTCTCAGTAAAGTTGTAGACTTAGATTATTTGTGCATTAGGGAAAATGTATAGGTTGTAGCTTTCCACACAACTTGATTGCTCAAATTAATGTCAACCTCATGTGCTTCGGTGTAATAATAGGCTTTAAACATCCAAACTATGAGCGTATCCTTAACCATTTGCATAATTCTTTTTAGAGAGATTTTTCTGTAGGTTGTAACTGTCCACATATTATAGGGCAATCTTTCCACACAACTTGATTGCTCAAATTGATGTCAACCTCATGTGCTTTGGTGTAATAATAGGCTTTAAACATCCAAACTATGAGCATATCCTTAACCATTTGCATAATTCTTTTTAGAGAGATTTTTGAGCATGGATCAAATACTTGAAAGGCAGTAATTCCCACATGATTATCCTGTTCAATATACCTGTACCCATGCTAGGATTGCTCAAATTAATGTCAACCTCATGTGCTTTGGTGTAATAATAGGCTTTAAACATTCAAACTATGAGCGTATCCTTAACCATTTGCATAATTCTTTTTAGAGAGATTTTTCTGTAGGTTGTAACTTTCCACATAGTATAGGGCAATCTTTCCACACAACTTAATTGCTCAAATTAATGTCAACCTCATGTGCTTTGGTGTAATAATAGGCTTTAAACATCCAAACTATGAGCATATCCTTAACCATTTGCATAATTCTTTTTAGAGAGATTTTTGAGCATGGATCAAATACTTGAAAGGCAGTAATTCCCACATGATTATCCTGTTCAATATACCTGTACCCATGCTAGGATTAACAACTTAGAGTGAAAGACATCAAATGCTATAAAGGTGAAATTTAATGGTTCAGGTGCTACCATTGTTCATTATATATAAAAACCTCTTGAACATTTGCTCTTAGCAAGGTTTTTCAAATAAAGTACTGAAAGTTTCGTCATTCCTATTAACACAACTGAAGATAAATGCAATCTTTCAAACTGTGGGGCAATATTGATTTGCCCTTTGCTCACCAAACGTTGTGGAGTCATCTTTGAGAAGAAAATCAGCCAATTCTTAGATTGTGACAGACCAAGAGCTATGTGATATGTTGGCTTAGGGAAGGTTAACACTTTAAAGGTCGTATCTTGACATTTAGAATTATCACTAAACAACATGACAGTGGTAGAAATAATAATTCCCCTTGAGCATACATGACGTTAGGAGTAATCATCCGAATGTATAATTAGTGCATGTGCAAATTCCATTGGGTTTGAGTTCAGGTCATCATCATGACAATTGCTCCTGCCTCAGCACTTTATAATTGCTTATGGGTACCATAAAACTAATAACATTCTAACAATAATATTGGTAATGGAATGTAGTATAAGTTCTGTAAATTGCTTTCATAAATATAATTTATGCCCCAGTTAAATTACTTTTGTAAATATATCACTTTTTTAAATTTGTTTTCTTCCATCTTCTGTGATATCTTCTTTCCTTTTAGTTGTATGTTTGTGTATACAATTCATTAACTGAAACAAATAAAAAATCAAGCAGTAAAAGACCTTGAAATTAGAAGGACTGGAAGGATATGAAATACATGCTAATATATTCTTTGAAGAAAGTATAATTACAAAAACATGTGGTAAATCATTAACTGAAACAATTTTTTTTTTTTTTTAACAGACAAAACCCTTAAAACTAGAAGTCCTGGAAGGCAAAGAAAGATAATGTTGATTTATTGTTGAAGAAAATATAAGAAAACTTAATATTCTTAAGTTGCACTTTTTATCAATAGGATTCTGAATTAAATCTTATGATGTTCAATTCCCGACTATGAAACGAGAATCATTTGGTTTTTACGATAGACCAAACTTGTGAAAAATGGAAAATAAAAAATTAAATATTCAATAGGGAAAGAAATCAAGGATTTCTTTTTTTGTTAATTACTTCATTAAAAAGTATTCTACACTTGGCTTTGCCTATTGGTACATCAACATCACTTCTAAATAGTGCAGGTGCGAGTTAATCAATTTTACTTCTTATAGATGGCCATGCTTGTAAGACTGAATTTTATGTGGACCCAGTTTGTCCATGTTACAATATTGGCAGTTATGCAGCTCTTTAAACAGTTTTGTTAGTATCTGAAGCACATAAATCTAGAAAACAATGACTGGTATTCCGAATGAGAACTGATAATTAGCATGCCTCTTGTTAAATAATGAAATTTGAAGTTTATCTATACAATTGGCAAACAACATCTTAGCATGTGTAGTAAGATTTGCTGAAGGTCCACTATTTCTTGACTTGTGTTTTCTGTATTGCTGCAAAAATCTTGGAGAACAGATTTTAAACCAGTCATTGTTTAGAATCATGAGAACCTTGTTAGTGTCAAAGTATTTGGTGAATTTTCTAATTTAATTCTTTGGGTGCTAATATATTTTATTCTTTCTTAGTTCTGTATAATTTTTCACAGCTTGCAGGTTTCAAGCTTGAGGTAGTTGAAACAAAATCTGCTGGTCATGCACATAATTTGGCCTCCAAGGTTGATCTGAACAAATTCCCTGATGGTAGGCTTTTCAGTTTTACTTTCTACTTTCTAGTGTACCACTTTTTGTCATAGTAGAATAATGATTGGTGCCCCACTACATTCACTTTTTGAAAGCAGGGAAACATGTGTTGTTACTGACATTCAAAGCATTAATTATATTGTTCTTAATATCTTATTGTACTTCGATAATGCTTTTACAGGTATCATATGTGTTGGCGGAGATGGAATTATAAATGAGGTTGGTTGATTCTATTCCTCTATTTTAGTATGCTTGTTTCCATTTGATTTGTTATGTTGAATAGTGCTTCAAATTTATTCTCTAAAAAATTAGTTCAATTCATCATGGATGAAGTTAAGACTATTCCTAATCCCATTTTATTATTTTGCATCCTTTTGAATTATGCATGGGAGTTATCATCAGGTGAGAGTCCAAGTGTTGGGTAGTAGGGCCCCATTTGATTGATGCCAAATTTTTTAGCCAGTCATAAGGAGACTTGTCTTGGTGTTTTTTCCATTAATAAAAATAAATTTCTGTTAATATGAAGTTAAGATTTTAAACTATGAAAATAAAGAGTATTGAGGTTCTACTTTTGATGGCTATCATGCTCTTAGAAATTGAGAATAATAGGATCAAAAAATTACATTTGAAACCTTACAATTGCATCTTTGTTCTTATTAAATCATTTAGAGTAGCAGATTGTAATACATTAGGGAAAAAAAGCAAGGCAAATGACTAATTGAATACTTGATATAAGATATGATTGACATGTTTATTGCTCTATTTGATAAAATGAATACATGAATCAATAATAGAGACGCCAACGCATACCAAATACAGGAGTAAAATATATGTTTATTCATACATGAAATTATTACAAAGAGGACCAAAGATGGTCAACCAAGGATCAGAGTTGATTCGACTAGATTACACTACTTTCCTTGCCATTATACAATCTATTTAAAAGACTTGACGGTTGCCAAGAGGAATAGGACTCTCATCCAATCGACACTAATAACTACCCGAAGTTAACAAACAATTAATACATAGTCAGATAACCAATATTATCGAAACATAATAATAAACATTGAACTCTTATTGCATGATCTCCCCAAAAGAAAAAAGTTCTTTAAATGACAAGTAAACATTAAGTAACATTAGGGAAACTTTACAAATTAATGATGATATTGTAGACAAGGAACTATAAACAAACTTGGAAGTGCATTTTGCAAACTTGGACTTGGAGTGTATTTGGCAAATCAAATGAGTGTGGTGGGGGTTTGCGGGCAACGCCCCCAACGAAGTCAAGGGATAGCACCACTTGTAGGGGTCTAGGGCTAGCACTCCCAGTGGTGTGGAGGGCAGCACCCCTTATAGGGTTCGGGGGCAACACCCTTGGTAGGGTCTGTGGGCAGCGCCCTTGGCGCGCTCCTTATCGCAATATCAAGCTCAATTGAAGACCTTGAAAACCACATAGAACTTCATGGCACACATCATTTTCATGATATTTTAGAAGGCGAAACACAATGTTGACAGCCAAAAAATAGAGATTTGGAGTGTTTAACCAATGTATATCAAGATGTGAATAATGCTTTAGACCAACCAACCAAGGGACCTCATTTAATTGCACATTGAAATGCTTGAAAATAGACTCTTGTTGATAATGGCTCTTGTGAATAGATTTTTGTTGGGACTATTGAAGGGTTGTACAATCAAGCCGTATGGTGGAAGTAGAAGAGAAAGGCAAGCTACTTGTTTGCCATACCATGCAAATTGAGGGAGATTGTTGACAATTGCAAAAAGAGTGTAGTACAATGCAAGGATGTTGTTGAATTCAAAACGATCGTGTGGTGTAGAGAATAACCTATAGGTTGTATGGTGTAAAAAATGATAGAGGTTGTATATTGTAAAAGAATGCAATGGTTGTATGGTGCAAAGAAAATGGTAGAGGCTGTATGATGTGGAAGAGTGCAAGGGTTGTACGATGCAGAGAAAGGGCCGTATGTTATAGTCATGTTTCCACCTTACATTGAAGTCAAGTCGTCATTGTATGTTGCACTCAAGTTGTCATACGTTGTAGTCAAGTTGTGGCTGTACCATGTCACCTATGAAGGATTGTCGTGCTACATGTTTAATAGGTCATACAATGTGGTCATACTATGGCCTTAGATATTGCTGTACGATGTAGACTGACAACCATATGAGGCATATTGAGGGAAAAGCCAACCATATGACATAATTCTTTTCTTGTTGTGCAAATGAGTTCTTTTCTTGTTGTACGATATAGTCATACCTTTTAATTTAGTCGAGCTTTTTAATGTACTCAAAGACATTGTTAGTAGTTTTGCATTCTTCTGCAAAGTTGAATACCTTTGCTCTAATTGTCCTTTTTTGCAAACCATGGATTGCGTCCCCTACACATAAATTGTCCAATTTTTCCAAATCAGTTTTCATCGGTTGCTCTTCATTGAGAGTCATAGCTTTGAGAAAATTACAAGTGGATGGAAATACCTCATAGTCCTCCATTTGTTAGTGAAATAGGCTACAAAGAGAATTTATTTCATCCTCTGAGCATGAGTGTAATTTCAGGATCCCTTTGTCATTCAACTCTATTGAACCCAGATCATGCTTCTTTGTCCATTCTTGTTGGAGTCCAAATTGGAGGAAGCTATTTACTCACGACTTGGTTCTTTAAGTCAATTACATATTTTTGACCCTTGTTCTCAATGGAGATTGTGTTCTTTTTCCAATTGTGATCGGCTTTGGCTGCTACTAACTAACCTTGACCTAACAATGCGTTGTACACTTTCTTCCTTAAAGAAATGACCACAAAGTTCAACAAATGCTTGGGTTTCGATAATTACCTTTTGTCCCATTAAAACTTCAAGAACCTTAATACTTTGTTTATTTGCACCCACCAGTTAAAAAGTTGGGTCCCTAATGGTTTGCTTGCCAAGACCTCTCCAAGTGTCTTCTGGAAGTATGCTCACGCTAGACCCACCATCAATAATTGTATTGGTCAAATTCCTTCCAATTATCTCCATATTCACCACAATTGGTTTCTTTGCCGTGTTAAATGTCAATAACATTGGATCAATTACTTGGTTGCTCGATAGTGGAGGTTTGGATATTGGATCTTCATTCTCACTAGATTCTAATTGGGCTGTAGCATGCACCATCTCATTCTCCCTTGATACCATAGAATTTCAAATTTCAGGAGTACTTTGGAACAAATCTACTACTTTAATTGGTACGGTAGCTTGAAGTACTTGTCATGCAATATTTTTCTTGGATTGTAATTGATTTGCCACCATACTTGTGTTTGCATTTGAGCGGCCTCGTTCATTAGCCATAGTATTCTCCACTTTGGCCCTTACTTCACAAAGCCTTTCTTTATCTATACGTGGGTATGAGTAATGGCCAATACTTCATTATGTCTTATATCAATCATGTTGACATTGGCCTTTTGCTTAAGATATTTGGTGTCTTCATGGTCTCCAGGTCCACACCATTTGCACAATAATTGCACTTTGTCTTGCTTGTTTTGGTTGTCTCTTGCAAATTGTCCCCATTCACTACATTGTTGGCATTGTATGATAGGGTGTCCTTTGGGATCATACTGTATTTGGCTTCGTCCTCTTTGATTTCAATAACTGCTTGGAGATGCATTTTGTGGCTTTGATAGAGTGGACTACTCTCCTTGTGTAAAGAGTACTTGTGTACTTTTGGTCTTCAAATTGTATGGCATATCCTTTATTGAATGACCAATAACCTAGCAAATCTCACAAAACATCTTGCTAGGACAATTACCTTTTGTGTGCCGCTCAATTTTGCATTCAACACACCATAGTTCGTTAGTTTCTTTCTCAGTCTTCAATTCTTTCATCATTCAGAGCATGATCCTTTGAAGCACTTGTATTGTTCTTGATTCATTATTGCTATTGTCATCCGAACTTCCATTTTCCTTTGTTTTACTTTTACTATGCAAACACTTTTTGTCTTCACTTTCTATGTCCATTTCTCAATTGTAGGCTTTTGAATAGGACGAGGGTGGTACTAACTTCATCTTTTTTCCTAACGTCGGAAGTAGGTCTTCAATGAACCTTCGCTTTTTCATATCGTCAGTTGGTTTTGTTTCCAATTTTACAAGCAATTCTTCAAGTCTATGATTATAAGCTCGTATGTTTTCGTGCTTACCTTGTTTTGTATTGTAAATTTTTGCTACTATTTCATTATCATCACGAATCAATTTAAACTCTTCTTCAAAAGCCTTCTTTAATCTCTCCCATGTGATCTGGGAGGCTTGGTCAATTTCTATATACCAATCAATCACTACACCTCACAAGGTGGCTAGAAAAGGTCGTAGCCAAATTGCTTTATCGTCTTGCCCGTTTGCCACCCAGTTTGTTTCACAAGTCTTACAGTGCCTAACGAGATCTTTCGATCCATTGCTTGTGAACTTGGGCAACTTTTTCTTTTCTCCACTAGGGCTTACCATGCTTTTATTTTGATGCAAACCTAGTGCTTGGAATCTGCTTGCTAGGGAGTTCTGATTCAGACGTTTTGATGCTTCTCTCGCATTCTCGGCCAAGTAGGAATCCTCAACTCTTCCCTTGGCTTTAGTGTTCCGTGCACTTGTTTTGCTTTCAGATTTTCTTTTATACATCCTTAGCTCAACTTCTTCTTCGATTGACATCCTTTCAATGCCTCGAAGGCTACTCTCATACAATTCTGTGAAGGAATGTAACTTCATCTCCCAACTTCCCTCTTCTAGAGAAGGTTGTCTTGATTTTTCAACTTGATTGTGTTATTGGGAAGGGCTCTGACTTGGGAATCGTATGGTTGTATTTTTCTCAAGTGTTTATCGTAGTCATCTCCTTTGTTCCCTTTGCTTGATGATCATTTAAGATCCCTTGATCCCATGGTCTTGACCAACATGTGACCTCTTCTCGTCTTTAGTGGGTTCAAAGTGCATGAATCACTCAAAATCTGACTCAATTTCTTTAAGACAATGACGCCAAATGTTTACTGCTCTATTTGATAAAATGAATACATGAATTAATAATAGTGACAACAATGCATGCTAGATATAGGAGTAAAATATATCTTTATTCACACATGAAATTATTACAAAGAGGACCAAAGATGGTCAACCAAGGATCAGAGTCAATCCAACTAGATCATACTACTTTTCTCAATGATACACAGTCTATTTAAAAGACCCAACAGTTGCCAAGAGCAACATAACCGTCATCCAATTGACGGTAATAACCACTTGAAGTTGACAAACAATTAATACACAGTTGGATAACCAATATTATTGAAACATAATAATATACATTATACACTGACTACACTACATAATATGCGAACTTAAATGACATAAACGTGAGGTATGATCTCTATAACCGATATGTTCACTGTAATAGATACCCCTGATTTTTTTTTGTGTTTTTTCTGATTTGGTGTTTGTGAATGTTTGCCAATGTTTAGTTTTCTTTCAAGTGCCATACATCATTTTAAACATGCATATGGAATTGCTAGCTTAAAGAACAGAAATTTACAAAGATAAACTAGATAGCAATTGATCAATTTTCAGATTATAATGCTCAGAAACTTTAACAGAAATTTTCTGTCCTTTACCATACAATTTTCAGACTCAGAAATTACAACCAGACCTGGTTATTTTGAAGCACCAAAACAGCATTGAACACCTCCAGTTCGCATCAATCTTCACCCTTGAGATAGACCATCAAACTCCCATGAAACTCAGCGCCAAGAACACTTCTCCAATCCCAGTGATGGCTCAAAACAGAACTACCTTTCACAGACTAGAATTCTGAAAAACAACCATATTTAGGGGTATCTGCTCTTAAAATTTGGTTCCTTGCCAATAAATTAAAGTGAATACATATATGGAGTTGCCTTAGTTAGGGGTATTCAAATATCCAACACCCATATTGCCATTCCAAATCAAAATGAAGTTATACACAAATTATTAGATTCAGTCCTTGTAACAAGTGCTCAGAAAAAGTACTGAAAAACACCTCCAAAATCACACCAAATCACACCCCAAAGAAGCCACACTTCCACAAGCCCAAAACCACGAACTACAACTCAGAAAATTTCAAAAGTTTTCATATTTTCTTGACTGAAACTGCAACAATGAAGCTTTAAAGTGATCCTTGGATGGAACCACACCTCAACCAGCTAGGGTAGGTCTTGCACTACTGCAACCAGCTCCTTAATGCCAAGGCTTTTTGTCCTCAACACTTGATTGCAGACCTCTGGAATAATTCCAGCAGCATTTCCTTATGCATCCATTTTCAACATAACCAAATGAAGCTCCAAATGAGATAATATAGGCTCTCAATGAGAAACTAGGGCAACAAGATTTTGAATCCTTTTCCCTCCAAAACCCTTTTTAATATTTTTTTGCTTTACACTTTAAAACATTAATAAATAATCCTCAAAGGAGTGTCTTTCTCAAAAAGAAACTATTTTACCTTATTCCAGCCTTCTAAAACAACATTGAGTTATCTCATTAGGCACCAAGGTACTAATTTATGACCCCTCTGACCCTCAATATAAAATAACTTTATAAAAATCATTTTCGAGAGAGGAAATACAAATATTAAAAATCCGACCTTAGCAAACCCAAAGCCAATTGAAATGACACTGCTGAAAGTAGCTTGTCTTGGACCAGCTTTCCATACATTGACTTACTATTTTTAGTAAGGAACTAAAAATAGAAAATACTTTGAAAACTCAAACTGAGTGTGGAAATTGATATGCAACCCGACTTATTGTAAACAATAAGTACTGAATTGGCCTCCTTGCTAAAAATAGAAAGTCCTCTAGAAACTTCGAAAACCTCCGTAGAAAGGATTGGAACAAAACATTAATACTCATCGGGCAACTTCCACACACTGCTTGAACAGGAAACCCTACACTACACTGCCTCTCGGACTAATTTCTAAATATAGCGCTTACTAAAAATAGTAAGCAAGCCTAAACCAAACTAGCCCAAAGAAGGACATCGAAAATAGGGACATTACATTCACTATGGGTTTTCCTAGACCAAATATTTTTGAATGCTTTTAGTGCTATTCAAAATGGCTTTTGTTATGAGAAACACTTGTGTAGGACTCTAGTTTTTCATTGTATCTTGGGGGCCCCACAACCAGTGCTGCTTTGGTTAGAGTAAGCAAAATACTAATTCTCTATTTATCTGATATGTTGTTTAAATTACATAAGTCTAACATACCTCATGACTCCTTGGCATTGTCTTTGCCCTTGTATGTTATTGCCAACATTGCCTCTCCTTTTTATGAATATTTTCCGATGCACAAAAGGCTCCTTAAATGTTTCAACAATCAGTACTGCTTGTTCCAAAGCTCTAAGGATGCACGGTCCTTTTTGCATTTGTTGGAGAATAATTGGAGATAATCAAGTTACGTGCTAATTGATGCCCATAGTCTAGTGTTTTTAGCCTATTGTTGGGCACATGATCCATGACAAATACTGCATCTAGGTTCAATGATGCACACTAATTTGGGTGGTGTCCATGATAATGCCAACAATATATTAGTGACAATGAAAATTGCAGTCCCTTGGAATTGGATCAGTGCTTCAATCACTGTGCTAAGTGGGCCCTAGCCATGCCTTTGTGGAACTCCTTTTTTTTTTTTGTCCTCTTTAAGGTGTAATGCACTTTTGTTGGCTTCCACTACTACATCTCAAGTTTAAACTTCTCACCAATGCCTATGATCCTTGTTCATGGCTTTTAGGTGCATTGGCTTAGAAAAGAGGTTGATCCACTTATGGCTGAAAAAAGGAGAGAAGGAGCCTCAAAATTACTTCATTGCAGTTTAGAAAAGGATTTTGGTCCTCTGTTATGGTGTATTGGAAGAAAAATTGGTTGCACATATCCTAAATGCATGTCCATTCCAAACAATGTGGTGCCAAAGAAATGAGTATACGATTATGGCTAGGAATTTACTAGTATTTAAGTTGCACTAAATATCATACATCTTAAGTCTTACTGATGGCTAGTGTTCTTTACTCTTAGATATGAGGTCTTCTTTCATGCTTCTTAGATTGTATCGTATTTGGCAAGGTAAAGCCTAGGCATAAAATACTCAATTTTTAATGTAGGTTTAATGCTTGAGTTTCTTCTATAGGTATCATTCTTCTCTAAAATTGGATTGTTCTTTTTCTATTTTTCTTCAAATGATGCTCCCAATCATAAGTGTACATGCTTTCTTTATCCATTTTCTTGAGGCAGCCATGTAAATTATGCTGAAATAAATTTTCATCCATTGGTATTTACTATTAATACATGGATGGTACGTTCTAATGAGACAATAAGCAACTTCTAGAAATAGTACTAGTTGCATGGTGCTCCGAAAGTCTCACCATGCACTCTACAATCATTCTTGACATACTTTATCTTTGTGGGGCCAATTTATAACATAAGAATGGAAAACAAATCTGTAAATCAGTTATCACATTAATATGGTTTTTGTTGGCCCCATGGTTGCCGTTGCACCAAAAGATTGACCTATTAATGCTTGATACAATTGCCAGAGTTAACGGATCCACGAGAGGCGGTTAAGCCATGTCACGTATCCCGAGGGGAGCGCTAACCATTTGCCAACAATCTCCCCCTCAACGTTACTCGAGGTCAGCATTACCCGAGGGGATTCAAACCCAACACCTTTGGCTCTGATACCAATTGTTGGCCCCACAGTTTCCGTTACACCAAAAGATCAACCTGTTAATGCCCGATACAACTGCCAGAGTTAACGGATCCATAGGAGGCAGTTAAGGCATGCCACGAAACTTGAGGGGAGCGTTGACCATTTGCCAAGAGTTTTATCTTGAAATATGGCAGCCTTTGCCCTTATGATAATCGCTCCCACCATTGCATGGGAATTATCCAAGGATATTAAAATTAAAGGTTGTATATTGCTTTCTTTCTTATGCTGCAATTTATAAGTTCCCCATACTTTTGACAAAAATCAATGCACACATGCAAGATGGCTAGTTTGAAAGCTGGGTGGTTGTGGGGCATCCATAAATTGCATCTTGGAAATAATCTCCTACAATCACTTTCACTTTCCATATCATTCATGCAAAATACAATCCAAAACTAATACAGACAAGCATGCATGACCATGGATGGAAGGGCTATTTTTTTTCCAAATGGACATTGAGATAAGTAATCATGCCCTCAAGAAATTGAAACTTCCAACTACTTGCTATTCTTTTTCCATAAAACACACTACTAATATTTGAAAGATGGATGCAAATTGTTCATCATGTATACAAAGTAACCCCCCTATTCTGAAATAGAAGAATTTGAAGTGTAAGAATTGAAACAAAATCTAATAAAAATCAAAATATTATGTCATAACTAAAATCTCTCCTTGGTATTCTAGTCTTTTTGTGTTATGGGTTTGTTCTCGTTGCCACTTTGAATTGTTCCTCAAGTTGCAAGACTAGGTTCCTCGAGTCGTATTCTAAACATAGCTTATTTGGTATTGACTCATGAGTTCTCAAATAAAAATCATTATGCAGTGCCTTTGGTGTTACTCTTGAGTTTTCTAATAAAAATTGTCATGCCTTAACCTTATCTGCAAGCATCTTTGCAATTGGCACTTTGGTCCCCAACAATGGTGGCTGAGTGATGAATGCTGCAGTAAGCTATCAACTGAGTGGTTTACCCAAAATTCAAATCATGATTGTGCAACGCACTCCCAATTGCAGCGATGTTATTCCATCACTTAATAACTTTTGTTGATTCTCATTCTCAAAAAAGCATCATACCTTTAATGTATCAGCAACCAATCTTTGCAATTGCCTCTTTTGTTGTCAACCATATTGACAAAGTGATAATTATGAATTGTTGCTATAAATTATCAATTTAGAGGTTTATGTAGACTTTAAATTATGATTGTGCAATGTACGATATCCATTATAAGTTGAAGTGTAAGTGAAATAATAATTTGCTAAAGTGCAATATGCTTGGAAGAAACTATACACACTATTTGGAAATAAAAGCACAATTGGTAAAGTCTTTGCTAAAGGGTTAGTTTGCACCATAAGTCATCTAGTCACATAGTAACTAGGTCTTAATTATCTAGGGGGGATTATCAACTCATTAAAAAATAAAAATGTTTCTTGTATAAAACTCTCACCTTCTCTATTATTAAAAAAATGAATAATTAAGAGTCCGTGGGATATTTATGGACCGCATATTTCAACTCACTTGTTATGCCATTAGGGATCCATAACTAACTTGACCACTTCACTATATGTGAATAGACATTAAAATTTATATCATTTCACTAAGGATACAATAGGTGGATATTATTATTTTGATTTATTGGGATTTTTGTAGAAAACAAATATGAGAGCCTTGTTTGTTACAATACTTGAAACTCCGTGTCATAGGCCCATCAAAGTATTATTATAATAACTTTAACATCCTAAACCTTATCTTTTATATCCAATATATAAATCCAATTAATTATAGGGAGATCCACACAAAGTACAAAATTCAGCAATATCTTAGAGTCACATCTTTTTTCATACTTCATACCTATAAGAAAATAACTCCAAGTTTGTGTTAAATATTTTTCCTCAACGAATGTCTATCCTATGATATGCCGGTAAGATTTTTAATATTTTCTTAATTCATTTCATTTGCATTCAAGATGAGTGTAGGAGTTTAAGAGAGCATAAATATTCATAGATGGAAGAAAAAAGGAGAAAAAAACACATTGTTTAATCAGCTACCCAAAATCAAAGTATTTATGCGTGAAGTGCACAAACCTTATCATGAACTTGTTGATGACATGAATTGAAGAAGCTGCTTGACAATAAGGTTATCATTGATTGGAGCACTAGATTCACTATTGAATAAGATTTGGAATGTTGGAAGAGATTCTTGGTGCAAGGGATTAAATGTCCAAAAGAATTGGATGTGTGTAAGATTTTTAATATTTTCTTAATTCATTTCTTTTACTTGCAAGATGAGTGTAGGAGTGCAAGTGAGCATAAATACTCCTAAATGAAGGAAGATAAGGAAAAAACATTTTTTAATCAGCTACCCAAAATCAAAGTAATTATGGGTGAAGCCTTATCACGAACTTGTAGATGGTATGGAATTGAAGAAACTGCTTGAAGATTAGGTTATCATTGTTGGGAGCATTGGATTCACTATTGAATAGGTTATGGAATATTGTAAGAGATCCTTGCTTCAAGGGATTAAATTTACAAAGGCATTGATGTCAACAACTACACATCAATTTTGAGCTCAACTTTAAAGTAGGCTTGGTTAAGGAATTTTTTAATGGATTGCATGCTAGCTATCACCAAGGTACCCAAAGTAGTCTACTCCTGGTGAACATTATGAAGCTTGCTCATTTGATTGGTATGTGTTGTAAGAGAACATGCAACCATTGAGGGTGGGATGATGTTGGTTGACAAAAGTTAGAGTTGATTCCAAATGCCATGGCATAAGAGATGATGAGTCTAAGGCATAGGGCTGATGCCTTATGGAATTGAAACTTGAATGAGTTCTCAAGAGGGAGAAGAGATAAGTTTGTAAAAGCTTCTTTACTTGTCAATGTGTTTTATAAGGGATCTACAATGGATTTTATGCTAGATTCCAAGAATGATCTAATCCAATCCACCCCTAGATTGAATAGTATGGAGGTTTCCTATTTGATGGGTGTGCAAATAGTCTTGCTTAATTTGAGTAGTAGCCTTGCATTCAATCAAGACGTGCAACAGTTTAAATGTGAGCAAAGGTTGGTTAGTATGGTTTTGAGGCTTCTAAAAAAAATGGCAAGAGAGATAGTGAGGTAAAGGCATGAGTTTTCCTTGTGAGTGAAAAAAAATTGAACTAATATTTGAGAATGGGAACTCTCGAGGAAGAAGAAAAGATGAGTCTAGGAGAAACACTTAATCTTTCGAGACGAAGAAAGATTGATGAGGATTCAATTCAGGTTCTTAGATATAGTGAGATGGAAGGGGAGAACTTGTTGTATAGCAGCTTTTGTTGAGTTTGCAAGATGGTGTATTGTGTCATAATTCAAAAGTATTTTTAGGTGGAGCTAGTTTCAATGAATGGGCAAGTGTTTGTGGATTGATGGATGAACAATGAATAGTATTAACAAAATGCACATAGGGGAGTAGGTGGATTGGGAGCTCCCTTTTGCAAACCTTGCAAACTTCATCCTTCAACATTTCTTTTAATGTAGATAAAAGGTGTATAAAACCCATGATGGGAAGTAGACTTTGGGTGATTGCAGTAACTCTAGTGGGGTTGATTAGAAAATAGGGTTCTTCTACAACTATAGATATCTATAATAAATGGGCTTTGATGATTTGGTGTGAATTGAAAATTGGTAAATTAATGGAAAGTTGAACTTGAAAGGACGGAATTTATGTTTTATATTAGCGAATTTTTATGCATGTGTCAATTTTATGAGGTACTTTTCTTTTTCAGTTTTTGCTTGAAGGAAATGATTTTCATTTTGTCAATTACCAATATGTAATTACTATGAATCTATGGAATAAAGAGGTTTTTCCTTTTGCTTTATTTGTGGGATTGTTGGTCCTTATTTGGTTTACTACTTACGAAAAAATAAAAGAAAAGAAATCAATTGTGCTTCACATAGCCTTGGGTAATGAATGTAATTCCTCGAGCAAAAGAATTTCACCCTTTTAGCATTTTTGAATGGTCTTGAATCTAAGCTCATCATTACGCTTGTGGCAAAATTCAATACAATGATGATACATGGCTTTGGAAGCTTTGGAACAAAGCTTTGATCCTTTGTAGGTCTAGATTTCCTTGGAAATTGGCTATTGTGCAACTTTATGTTCTTCTTTTTGTTGTTTGTTGAGATTGGATGGGTGAAATATTTGTTACTTCACCTCATTCATTTTCTAGATTTAAAAATAAGGCCAATGATTGTTGTTGAGAAAAGATGTGTTCTTCACCTTGCATGTTGTAAAAATTAATGTTATTTGTGGTGCATCTAGGAAATCTTGGAATTTGTGCATCGGATGGGTTTGACATTCTTGGGGCTGCTTTGTATGTTGTATGGAACATTGGGATAAATATTTAATGTGGGTTGTACATTGAAAAAATATTTAATATTGAGAAAACTTAGTACTAAAAAGTAAATGAGGGGGACATGGTTTTGTAGGCTCATGGTTTATGTAATACCACTTGGTGGTCTTGTGCAAATTTATTTCTATAAAAGCAAGCAGATTAATAGTTGTTGAGGTTGGGCTATCATAACCTTTATCTTTTTGGCTAAGGTTAACCGAGCATCTCATGTGTGTTGCATATGTGAGGAGAAGAAGCATGGATTGGGATGTGTGGCTATATACTTTCCATTTGTTTGTTCACAAGGAGTGCAAGTAGGGAGCTTGATGTTTTAGAAGATTTGCATGGACACTTTGCAATCAGATTGCAATCTTTGTTCATGAGATAATACATTGAATGCGAGGGTTTTTTGGAGATTGGGTTTTTCTTTTATAAGGTTATTCCTAGAATACATCTTGGGTCATCTTGAAGGTATGCTCGTTTATTCTTTTACATTGTAGATTTATAATTTGCTTGTTTGCATATTTTCTCTCATGGGGTTATGTAGAAATGGTATATTGTGGCTCCAAATTTCCTTTCAATTATGCCATGATATATACAATAGTTGACATTGGGGAAATCCACAAAGATCACAATTGCGTAACAATTTTCATGATCCTACTATGACAACCACTTGACAAGCTACTTCATTAGAATCATTGACTTGTCTTGCTACAGTCTTATGTCTCAATGATGAAGATGGTAAGTTTTAACATACTTTAGTCCAAATTGGCGTGTATGATATGCCAAAGTGTATCATTTTAATATACATTATGATTGGTTGTATTTCATTATTTATTTTTTATATGGAAGAGTTTTTATTTATATACAACAAATACAATACAAACAGTAGCAAAAGGTTTCAGCAACCAAGGTTAGACATGAAGGGGTTGTTGAAAATCGAATAATCCTAATTTCTTCCTAAACAACAAGGTTAGGGCAGTTCTTGGTCTGCGACACCGAAGGGGCAAAGAGCGTTAACACCATCATGCCAAAATCGGCCATAATTGAGCCACCAAAATAGAAAATGAAGAAAGCCCAACAAAGATATTACATTATTGGAGCTTGCCATATTTACCACTTTCTTGGATGAAGGTTGATGCCAATATTGGCCATCTTATTTGCCTCATGTTTTATGCAAATATGTTGGTAATTGATTTGACTAAATTGGTTTTAAAGAAGTTTGATCTCCTTGATTTCATATGAGAGGCAAATGGACTTGTACTGGCCAAATTTGATAGCATTAATAATGAGCTTTGAGTCTCCAAAAAAATTCAACTTATTTGCTTACCATGTCTTTAACAAGAGAAATCTCCAATCTTAGGGCTTTGGCCTCAACATAATTAGCAGTGGAGATACCTAGACCAGTTGTAAATTTTACACATAGATTCCCATTTATGCGCAATACTCGAACATTGGTAGAACTAGGATTCCTCTTAGGAACCTTGTCAAAGAAGCGGCAATAACCTTAAAAAGATAGGAGGGCATGATCTATTTTTTTTTGAGTTTTCTTCTTTTTAACAAATCAAGTACAAGCCTCATTAAAAATGGCAAATATCTCTAGGGTTGTTGCTCAAGTGGGACTCTAAAGACAACTTCATTTTTTTCTTTCCAAATTCCTAGCAAAGATATTTGGACATTAATAGCTTCACTTATTAAGGCCAAGAGGGGGATTCAAGTTCTTGATAAGAGTGTAATTGTGGATGGCATCCTTGAAGATTTCATGAACTAGAGTAGTAAGGGAGGCATTGGATAGAGTTAGTCTCCAAGCCTCAAAAGCATAGGACCACTGCACAAATAGATGATCTCTACACTCTTTTGCCTGTGACAAAGGGGACATTGCCTTGGGCCTACAAAGCTCCTTTTTCTAAGGATGGCTTAGGTGAATTGTTGATTTTTAAATAGAAGGAAAAATAAAAAGTTGATAATGGGAATGGCACCATTGTGCCAAATATGCCGCTCTTCGGGCATTTGAGGAGAAGAGCTTGTAATGTTCCCTTGTTAGACTTATTCTAAAAATATAAAAGCACAAGTCAGGACATGCAATCTATTCTATCAACACATCATTCTATTAATGTAAATTACCTTGAAGACTTTCATACATCATGTATTATCAAATAAGCCCATAATTTCTTGTTCATGATTAGTTCATCTCAGATTGCATATTTTTAAGAGTAAGACACTTAAAGGCATTATCATCTCAGGCATAAATTAACACAATCTGATTTTACTCACTATTCTTGATCAAAATAGACCTTCGCCTTGTTTCTGTTGGCCCACAGTTGCCATTGCACCAAGAGATCGACCTGTTAATGCCTGATACAACTGCTAGAGTTAACGGATCCACGGGAGGAGGTTAGTCCATGTCACGAATCCTGAGGGGAGCATTACGCATCTGCCAACAATCTCCCCCTCAACGTTACCCGAGGGGATTGGAATTCGACACCTTTGGCTTTGATACCACTTGTTGGCCCACAGTTGCCGTTGCACCAAAAGATCGACCTGTTAATGCCCAATACAACTGCCAGAGTTAACGGATCCACGGGAGGTGGTTAGTCCATGTCACGAATCCCGAGGGTAGCGTTGACCATTTGCTAATAGTTTCCTCTTTCCTAACCTCTTTGGATGGTAGATTGACTATGCAAAGGGCGCGTGAAGGATCTCAAATTGGACCCCCTCAAGGTGTTCCACCTATCTTGGGACCGTCCATCAATGGATCGATTTACCAGCCTTTCACTCCCACAAACTCCCTATCCTTATTGAGTGCTAGCGAAGGGGAAGTTTTGGCTTGAAGTCTATTCTTCAAGGTAAAGTCGTAAAAGTTTATCGAGACACAATAATTGCTGCAAAAAATATTATTGTATAATCGAAAATAATCTATATATATGTGTGTGTGTGTGTGTGTATTATTATGTATACATTGTATTTGTCAATCATCTTTGATTTATTTATGAATCACAATATATATATCTAAATATATACTTATCAATTATTAGCATGTCATTTAAATTCTTAATATATTTATCCATCATAATATATTTAAATATATTTTGTAAATTATAATATATTTAAATATATTTATAAAGCATCAACTGTCAATTAAATTAATAATATATTTGACACCTAAATCCATAATTGTATGTAATAATTCTTTTCTTAAATATATAAATAGTTACCAACTTTTATTTCAAAGTATAATAATACTTACCTCACTTTGCTACTCTGTATTTGATCAGATTTCAGAGAATATACTTCCTGTCAGAATATATCCTTCTTTTCTTATTCCCTCCAACCACGATTTGCTATCTATCTCCAGCCAGCCATTGAATTTTTTATTCAGAATATATTCTTATCCTTATTCCTGATCGATCCTCCTATTGTCTTATCCTCTCCACATGATTCCTTGGCTGTGGTATTCTTTTCTGTCTTATTCCCAACCATTCGATACCTCCTTAGTTGGGCTTGGTTGCCTTTTATATATTTAATTCTAAGGAACATGATTTTCCATGTCCTCCTTACCCGTACCTCTCCAAGGATCGTGCCTTTTGCAAGTTTATTAATCGCTGCTTGTTTGAATATTAGTCACTTCTTACTAATCACTTCCCTGACTTTGGTTTCAAACAAAATACTATTGCCTACGTGGATGCTAATCACTGCTTTAGTAATGCACCTGCTGCTGCTCATATATATGTCTATATATTTTATATAAATGTCTATTTTAATATATTTATTCTTATATTAGTTTTCTTTATATATATTTATAATATTATAATAATTATAATGATAATACTAATATTAAGTTGTTAATACTAATAATTATAATGATAATATTAAGTTGTTAATACTAATGTTTTTATATTTGATAATTATGATTGTAATATTATTTTATATCTTTTTTGTATGATTTTTTTAATATTTATTTTATGTTATTTGTATTTCAACATCTCATATTTAGCGTTAGAATTTTGGGGACATGACAGAGCCTAGGGTCAAATTTTATTCTTTCTTGAAGGAGTTGATGCTAGAACTTGTGATATTTCCCCAAATAAGCCTATCCTCAACCAAGGTATGAAGAGGAATTCTTCCTTCCAAAGAAACAATTAAAAGATACTAGTCCTCATTTAAATTGACTATTATATCCATTTCTTGATTTGTCTTGATCCTCAAAGGTGTATAAAAAATGAACTATGAGAGGAAGAGAAGGCAATAGAGCATAACAATTCCATGACTAACTTCCATTGTATGCTATCTAGTGCTCTTTTTCACTGTACACCTTGCTTGCTTGTCATCCTTCATATGTTGTACCTCTACATTAGTTGTACATCCTTGGGAAAGAGTGGCCATACATCCCTTTTCCTATTTTAGACATATTGCACAATCCTTATCTTCTTTGTACATTGTAAGACTTCCATCTCCTTTGCAAATTGTACGACCCATAAATCTCGCTATTTGTACGATTTCAACCAACTTTACTAGTACAACATCTATTCATTCTATCGTACAGTTCAATACTAGGTTATTGTTGCATGCATGCAAATCTGTTGGTTGTCATTGTATGCCATACAAATCCATTGAATGCCCTTCCACCAACTTTGTTATATGCCCTAGTTGTATTTTCTCTGTACGCTATATAACCATGCTAATTTCCACCATACTTTCTTGTTTCATTCTTGTTGTACATCCTTGTTTCACCTTTGTCTTACGTTCTTGCTCTATATACGCCATATATCATATGCCTTGCTCAACTTGCAAGCTATTGTTCACCTTCCACTATTGTAGGACTTGTGCATCTTGTCACTATACCATTACTTTCTAGAAAATCCCTTTGTTGTATGCTTCACTCTTAGACACAGTTCGTCTCCAACATTGTGTAGCATCAGACATAGAAAAAATGCAATCTTGTTGTAGTACTATCTGGGCTTAGTGATCAATTGGTTGCAACATTCTCAACTTTCAGTGTGCAATCAAATGGGGTCACTTGCTTGGTTTGTCCGAAACATTATTCACATATTGGCATATGTTGGAAAACACTCCAAAAGCTTTGTTTTTTGCCTCAAAAAATAATTAAAATGAGGTGTGTCATGAAGGTTTGTGTGGTTTTGAAGGTCTTTCTTTGGGCTTGGTGGGGGGGGCTCTACCCACTCCCGGACTTTGCAAGGGGTGCTTCTCCTTAACCCTATAGGGGGCATTGCAACCAAACCCCCACCAAACTCATTTGCTTTGCTAAGTACTCTCCAAGTTGGAGTTGCAAACTATGCTTCCAAGTTTTCTTGCAAGTCTTTGTCTACAATATTGTCATCATTTTGGAAAGTCTTCTCTAATGTTACTTGATGCTTGTTTTCCATGTAGAAGACAACTTTTTCTTTTGGGGAGGATGATGTAGTCCGTGTACAATGTCTTTATTATGTTTTATTAATATGGTTGCATTCGACTATGTATTAATTGTATGTCGGCTTCGATGATTGTGTTCCTCTTGGCAATAGTTAGGTTCTTTAAACATATATTGTATTGTCAAGGAAAGTAGTATGATCTAGTTAGATACTTAGATCCTTGGTTGATCATCTTTGGTCTACTTCTGTAATAATTTCATGTGCAAATCAAGGTATACTTTACTCCCCTATTTGGTATGCATTATTAATTCTATTCGTTATTTCAATTATTCATTTTATTAGATAGCAAAGAAAACATTTGGTTTGAAATTACCCATAATTTTGTTCTCCAAAAATTTGATTTTTTGTCCATTTTCAAGGAGCAAAAACATGTGTGGAGCTTATTGTTAAAGCTCTTACATTCTATCTCCAAATTATAGTTTTCTTCCTTATATAAGAGTAATAGGTTTTTTTTTTTTTTTTATTTGACATTTGTATTTTGTTGAGTAAAAATTCAGCCTACTATGTTTCTTTTGAAGAAATCATACACCATACCATGTTAGCTACAAGGTCCCTTTTATGAATTTGGATACACCTTTGGCCAGGACTGCCTTCTCTCTGAACTTTTTATAATGCAATCCCATTTAACTATGATTTTGTTTTCCTGCTTGCCTCCGTTGCGCATGATTTTTTTGAGAAGTTGCTCCATCTTTTTCAAAGGAGATGGAATACATTTTTGAGTCAGACAAGGGAGATGGAATGCAGTTATATAACCTTTGATGCATGTTTTTCAATTTTTACTAGTATATTTATTTATGCCTTGATGCTCTTGTTACATTGACAGAGCTCATGGCAAGTACTGGCTAGGTTCCAACAATTACTGGCTTGCAAACTTGGCGAGTACTTGCCTTAAGGCTTGACCCATGTAGTAGGCGAGTCTGGGCACGAGTTACTTGCTCTGACTTTTAACTCACAAATAATGCAGGTACTCAGCAAGTTGTGAAAGTATGTGTTACCATGTTAACTGGTTGCACTTACGGATATTTGATATAGTTGCTAGTATAGCTAGTTTAGAATCATTTTGAAATCTTAGTTTGTTGTTTCAATAAGCACAAAAACTAGAGACAACTTATAAAGAAATTGTATATCCATTGTTTATAATCATCCTATGGAATTTTTATAATGGTTATATATTGTTCTAGTTCCCATTTGCATTAAATTAGTAAAATGAGCAAAAGAGAAAATGATAAGAACTTACATCTAGAATCTCTTTCATTGGAAGTTAGGAATTTTACTTAATGAAAACTCACCCATCCATGTTAACTCTTGTAGTAATCCTAGAATATGAAGATTGAGATCTCTCCTCTCTAACAAACATGCCTTTCAAGGAAGCCTTTGATTGAAGCAAATATTGTAATGTGATAAACTTCATTGTGAATTGGGTTATATTAGAATGAGTCAACTCCCATTTTGTGTATTGCTTCATTAAATTGAGGACTCAAGCATGGTTGTATATGTATTTGCAAATGTTTATATCATGCTCCACAATTGTTTTGATCCATAGGGTTTTTGAAGATCCTCCAATATAAGGTTAAGACAATGAGTAGAACAAGTAATCTTGAATATAGATGGGTACTTCTCCATGAGAAGTCTACCTAGAATAGCATAATTTGTTGCACTGTTTGTGATGGCTTGCACAATATTTGTTTTGCCCACCATAGCCACGACTTCCTCTAAAATTAGACAAAAGAAATTTGCATTTTTTTATATTTCCTAAGGTATCAATGTATTTGTTATGGGAAAATAATACCCCCTTGGAAGAAACAAGGAAATTTAGCATTGTCTAATTTTTTCCTATTTGTTCAACCATCAAACATGATGATACAATTCTTTTTCCTCCATATCTCATGTTGCTCAATACTAGTGGCTATAACATCAACCACCTTTTTACTCAAAATCATACCTTAACGCTACTCATCATTAGGGGGCTTTGGACTTGTTGCATCAATAGCAAATAGCATCTACCAATAAATAGACCTAAAACAAAAAATAAAAAGTAAGTCTTCTAAATTATAGAGTTTAAACTTGGAAAACCCCTAAATCTTAAATTTAAGTATCAAAGAAATAAATAAACTATGTATAAAAAGAACTAGTTATTATTTGGCCACATAAAATGGAATGGAACAATAGAACCAAAAGTCTCCAATTAAACTCCTCTTTGCTTGATGCTTATTTCTATTCCAATTTGTGCTCTCAAGTGATAGTTGGGAACTTAGAGTAATGCGTGGTACAATATACAAATCCAAATTGAATTTGGGACTCCAGGACCAACTTTATCACTAGTGCTCGAAGTTGAAGGGAATGGAGGAATCACACAAGTAGAAGAGTCTCTTTGAACTTGGCCTATGGCTGCTATCTCTTCTCTCTGTCTCTTTTTTAGGTCCTCAAAGGATTCTATTTGAGTTTTTACCTAGTGTAAAACATTAGGAGGCACTTTCTTGCACAAAAACCATCTTGGCCATGTGTTCAAGGTGAAGTTTTAAGCAATTAATGCTTCCCCTTTAATTTTCAATTTGCAATAATTGCAAACCAACTTCATTTTGTAGCTTCAATTGTGGCATGTTTCCAACTCAAAGTCCTTTTGAATTGGAGCTGACATTATAACAATTTGTAAATTGCAAGTAGGCTGTAAACACAAATAAATGAAGAATTAATTAATATTTAGGTTTGTAGATAAATAGAAAAAAAAATCCATTATGGAACAGTAAAAAAGGAGGAAAAGTGAAGAGATTCCCTCATTTATTTCTTGTTATATAAATTGAAAATGGAAAAATCAACAAATGTAGAAGACATACCAAATGAAAAAAGAAAAGAAAAAAAACAAAATATTTAAAACACCACAAATTTGATGAAATGGACAAAAACTTGCTCCAAATGCACTATGGGCTACTTGCATGCCACTACAAACCTACTCAAGTTCAATTTAATCAACTTGTGTTATCACTATGCTTGCTATTTTTTGTTTTAGTGGATTGTATATTTGTTTCAATGTTTTTATCTCATCTTGATTGTGCTTACAAATTATATGAATGGCTTTTGGAGTTGTAAGTGTTTTAGTGTATTATTTTTTATTTTTTAATTTATTTATTGTCTTTGTTTGTTAATAATATTCTTTGCTTTTGAAAAAAGAAAAAAATCCAATTTTTACTTGCTTGCACTAGCCAAGTGTTCCCATCAAAACTTGCCAAGTCTTGTGAGTTTGACTAGACTAACTAGGGCCTAGGAATGAGCCCCTATGCCTCTTTTGAGTAGGCTTCCCTTAGTACTTAGCAAATTTGTTGAGTACTCAACAAGTTTTGTACTAGTGGCTTACTTTTGCAAAAGAAAACAAATAAATTTTGTGTGTGTGTGTTATCTTGAACATGGGCTAACTCTATTTTGTACTAGAAATTTTGCATGCTTTCATCTATTGCCCCTTGTCTCTAAATTCCATGAGATGTAGCATTAAGCTATGCAATTTAATGGGTTTTCAATCTTTTCACCAAGATTGCCCTAATATATATAATATAAGTTGTTGTTTTTGGTATGGAACTTGGTTTGGGTTTGTGGATCCAACAATTTTATTTATTGGATTGGGGTTATGCTTTGATTTTTTTCATACAAATAAAAATCATGTATATATGCAGCCTAAACTTAAGAATCAGGATTAGAATACAACATAGCATCATACAAACAACAAAACCACCATTATCTCAAATGTGATTTAAAACATTAGTAATAAATATTATAAAATATGCGTTGTCCAAACTTCAAGTTCAATATTAAAATAATAATATCAAGTTCAACAATTAGTTTTATCGCTAAATGATTTTTTGTAAATCATCAATATTATCATCATTATTAATATTAGATGATGTAGGAACATTTGAAGAACCACAAGTTGTGCCATTACAACTTGCTCTAAAAGTGTGCTTGCTTTTAGACTCCACAAGTGCAATATGTTGGGAAGTTGGAATATCCTAGTTTGTATGCTTTGGCTCTATATCCCACAACTTTGTGTCCCTTTCTTTTGGTCATGTTGTTTGTGTGAAAGGAGGTGCAAGTTGGAATGCACATACACTAAGTTTTCTGCTCTTTTTGAGTGCAATTTGTTGTGCTTTATTGAGTGGATGAAAGAGTATGTGCTCCAATTTCTTTTAGATGTAAATGAACTAGCATCCTATGAAGAAAAAGTAGAGAGTTACATTTTATTACAAAATAATTAAAAAATATAAATGAAATTTTAACGATTAAAAAATTAAAATTTATTAAAATTGTGATAGAACTTTGATTGTGAGGGGTTGTAGGTGTTGGAATTGTTAGCCATGGAAGTACCACCAATTGTGAGCATCCTTCTTGAACTTATCACGAAGAGCCTCAATATTTGACCATTTGAATCTACAAAATAATGAATTCACTTGTGAATACATCTTGCAAATTAGAAATGGTGGAGTCTACGCAATGTTGCCTTGTACTTTTTAGTGACTTCAAAATCTCTATATGGGACAATCCTTGCTGGCATACAAAGAATCTCAGCACTAGAGTATTTTGGACTTAATGCAAAGGCAAGAAGATGTAGTGGGCTGGTCATTGTGTTCCATCTTTTCTCAATAATTGTGTGTATTTGTTTGAAGAAAGTTTCTTCAAAGTCTTGCTTTTTTGTATTATGATGGTCTTCATCTTTTTAATCATTGAGTCGATGCCATTGTATATCTCTCGTAAGAAAGACTTGTCCATGCTAGTATAACAAATCATATTCAAAATGGGCTTAGTGAAACTAAGGAGATACTCTACACAATCTTGCCAAGAGTCATTTGGGATCATCTACTTAATATTAGTGTTGTTTTGTCCCCATATGGACCAAGTTTGGTTAATGACCATGCTAGAAATTGCCTCTTGAACTTTTACAAGTTGTTTGAAAATGATTGTGTTAGAGGCAAAATGGGTCGCAACAATCTATTCAAAATAAAAAATAAAATGATTACAAACAAATTTTAAAGAAGAATTAGAAGAATTAGAATACACAAACAAATTATGACTTAATTAACTAAGTTTAAAAAAATAAAATTTCAAGCAAATAAAGTGAAACTGAAATGTAAAATTTTATATTACTTCACTTACTTTCAATAGCTCCAATTTTGAATATGATCTAAATATTGTGACATGTGGTGGTTGGTGACAAACATCTGTATCTCCTCAGCCTCTGCGTACAATTCTTTGATCCCAATCAATTTTATTCCCAATATTTTGTAGCATAAGATTGAGAGAGTGGACTGCACAAGGTGTCCAGAAGATATGTGAATAGTGTTCTTCTACCAACAACCAACAACACTACAATTCTTTGTGTTGTCCATTATGACTTGAACAACATTATGGTGTCCCACTTCCTAAATGACTCTAATGAGAATATTAGCATTAAATTGACCATCCTTCATCTACCCCTTAGAATCCATGGTTCTCAAAACATTGGCACTTTAGGGGGCATTGCTATGACATTGATCAAGGACTGCTTTTTAGAATCTTTTTGCCCATCGAAAACAATGGACAACCTTGTCTCGACTTATGAATCTCTCATGGGCTTAAATAAATTTTCTATGAGCTTGACATCTTTTTCCAATAAGGTGTCACACACCTTTTCATAATTGGGGCCCTTGTACCCTTCCAAAGCCTCATTAATTTTTCTTGCTATTGCTTGCCAATATGGTGAGCAGACAACATTGAAAGGCAACCTATTTGCATGAATACATCTTGCTATGTGTTGATTTGCAATGTCTCGAGTTTTCTTTTGAAATATAGTTTCTAAAGGATCCTTTGTTCTTTTGTTTGTTGCGGGTTCTTCACTTTTAGGAGTGGCCAAAAATGGATGGCTTTTTACCACAACATTGGGATTAGATGGGGGCATAGGGAGATTCATTCCTTTTGATTCCAATCAATTTTATTCCCAAATTTTGGTAGCATAAGACTGAAAGAGTGGACCACTGCACAAGGTGTCCAAAAGATGCGTGAATAACATTCCTCAACCAAGAACCCAACAGTTTTACAATTCTTTGTGTTGTTCATTATGACTTGAACAACATTACTAGGCCCCACTTCCTTAATGGCTATGATGAGAATATTGGCAATAAATTGACGATCCTTCACCCGCCCCCTAGAATCCATAACTCTTAAAACATTAGCTCTTTAGGGGGCACTGCTATGCCATTGATCAAGTGTTGCTTTTTAGCATCTTTGCGCCCATTGGAAACAATGGACACCCTTGTCTTGACTCATGAATCCCTCATGGGTTTAAATGAATTTTCTACTGGCTTGACATCCTTTTCGAATAAGGTGCCACATACCTTTTCATAACTAAGGCCTTTGTGCCCATTTGGAGCCTCATTTTTTTCAACTTTTTCTTGCCAATATGGTTAGCGAACAACATTGAAAGCCAACCGATTTGCATAAATATAGCTTGTTAAGTGTTGATCAATAATGTCTCAAGTCTTATTTTGGAATGAAGTTTCCAAAGGACCCTTTGGTCTTTTGTTTGTAGTGGGTTCTTCATATTTAGGAGTGGCCAAAAATAGGTGGCTTCCTGCCACAACATTCAGATTAGATGGGGGCATAGGCTTCATTCTTTTTGCTAAAGGATGATTTGCTCTATGGCCTACCAGTTCATTTGCTTGCACTTGCTTCTTAATATATGCTTTCACTTGTTTTGATGACACACAAGTAAACCATTCTTCCTAGGGCAAGCTTTGATGCCTTGTCTAGGTATCCCACATAAATGGGCTTTTACTTGACTATATGAATTTGAATATCTAACATCACACCACTGGAAAATCCAAATATAACCCCAACATCAAGAATCGATTCTATCATATCAACATACTTACATAGAGGAGAACCTTAGATCTATTTTTGAATATAGGTTGGTCTATGGAGCTAGAACTAGCTGACATTGTAATTCCTACGGCAAGAAATTTTATAAGCAACACATTGAAAAGAAAAAAAAAATTAAAAACAAAAAGAGATATATAAAATCTAGCTCTTTTGATACATTTGTAGAAGAATGAAAGAAAAAACATAGCAAAGAGTTTGTTTCATGTTTGTAAAACAAAAATAGATGAAAAAGAATGAAAAAAACTTTTATCTCTTTGCAAAAATATTCTTTATGATCTTCTTGTTAGCCACTAAAAACTTGCAAATATTTAGGAATGGTAATGCAACTGTTGTAGAACCTTCAAAGATCACTCTTCAGCTTCCTTTGTTGATTCAACAAGAAAAAAATGAAAGTTCAGCCACTTGGAATGATATATTTTTTTTGCAATAGAAATGAGCTAAAATGAACTTGCTTTGGTATTTGAAATGTTTTAGTAGTGACATTTAGGGTTTGTAATCTGTTTTACGGCATCCAGGTGAAAGTCAAAGCAATAAATTAAAAAAATAAAAATAAAGCAATAAAAGTGTAGGGGATTGACAGATTCACCTTGGGTTACCTCGGGTCATTTTCGGGTTCACTCTAGATGAACCCAGCCACACTATCCCGCATCTTGCCCGTATCCATAGGCGGATTGGACCAAATCACGGATCCGGTTTGAACTGAACCCGGATCTGGCCAGTCTACAGGCAGATCAGTTAACACACACACACACACACACACATCTTGAGCATGGGGAGGCTTTCTTTGTACTGGAAACTTGACCTGCATGCCTCTACTGTCACTTTTCTCTTAACTCCATGAGACGTAGCATTAAGCCATGCAATTTAATGTGTTTTCAGTCTTTTAATCAAGGTTGCCCTTAGCATTCAATCATCTAGAATAATTCATAGATTCAAATGACAACCTATTTGTAGGTTTTCTGGGAACTGGCAGAGTATCAATCAAAATGGTATTCGGAAATAAAAACTCTGTGGGTTTTATATAGTTTGTGTAATCTCTTTACTTGCTTTTCATATTTCAGAATGATGCTATGATATACTTTAGACATCTTTGTCTCTGTTTCTAAGACATCCCAAAACGTTTTTAGACAGTATCTGACCGTCATGGGTTAGCTTTTCATTATTACAAAAGAATGTGTTTCGTTAATAAAAAGAACTAACGAGTTATCAACACACTATTCTAATGTAAATTTTTTCACAAAGACATCATTTGTCTTGTTTATGTTGTGGGTGGCTTTTTCTTTGGCCTGTGGGCTATATGAATGTTCATAATTGGTTGACATGCCTATATATTTTTTAATTAATCTGATTTGTGAACTTCTTTTTGCAGGTTCTGAATGGTTTGATTAACAGGGATGACCCCAAAGAAGCAATGACTGTTCCAATTGGAATTATTCCTGCAGGATCTGATAACTCTCTTGTTTGGACAGTGTTGGGGGTTAGGGATCCTATTTCTGCCGCATTAGCTATTGTGAAGGTGAGATAGAAAATTGTTAGAATGAAGTGTGGTACTACCAAAATTGGAGGGTTATGTACTTTTGGTGTAGGTACAGACATATACTTCATTATAGATGCTTTTCCCTCATGAATTTTATGGAATGGTGACAAACAAGACTTCGGCTCAATTTGTTGAATCACTAGTGTCATAATTAAGGCTGTTATTTACTTATTTTCAATATTGTGGCTCCAACTTTTGATTGTAGTCCAGTTGCGATTGTAGTGACAATGATTTTTAGGACTAAGAATGATTTAATATCTAAAAGTTGTTGCATTTTTCGGTTTGAAAACATAATCTAAACTAGATGTAAAAAGTATTGTCTTGATCTTATGGTTCTTGGAGCTTTCTTTTGGGGTGTGGGAGGTGAGTCTATATCAGTCTTGCACAATAATATTTGGGCTAAGCATTTGGTTCTCCCCTTTGATATATATATATTTTATTATTTAAATAGGGGCTTTGAAGGATTTTTATGCAGGTCAGAACACAGTAGAGTTCACTCACATGTAATGACTGTAAGAAGGTAAAACTATTCAAATGTGATTTGTTTACTTCAAATCTGGGTATGTGTCTACCGCAACTTGTTCATTCTGATATAAACTGAAAATAGTGTTATTTATGTACTGCTCAAATTTAGTTGGTCTGTTGAGTGGACCAAATTACTGATAGATTAAAGTTAGTGTGTTTTGGATTCCACTGTGTATTTTTTGCATCAACTTTCTAATGATGGATCATGGAGTGTGATCTGAAACATTGATGCAAAAAATATACAGATGAATCCATAATATTTATTCCTTTTGCTTATGATGGATCACAGAGTGTGATCCAAAATGTTGATGCAAAAAGCATACAGTTGAATCCAAAAGCTCTCTAAATCAATATTCATAGATTGTGGAAAATTCATGTCCACTAATATTATGAACTTTTACAATTCATCAAATTCACATATTAGTTTGATAAGGATTTTTATTTGTAGTTTTCCTATATGGATATATTTATATAAGATAGAGGGCAAGGATTGACTATATTTAAATTCACTTTTATTTTTTCGAAGTTGGTTTGAAAGGCTATATGCCTACATTCAGCACTAGGGTTTTTATTATTAACTAAAGGTCTACTTTTAGGGCTTGTAGAAATATGAGGAAACGTTGGTTTCTTCTAAGAAGCCATTGAATTTGTGTTACAGCAAAATTTTGCTAGATGATTCCCTTAGATACGTATCTTATTTCAATATTGCATTTTACAAGTTATATGGTTCATCCAAATTTTTCAAATAGGAAAATACTTATAAATAATTTTTTTGGTGATGTTTATTGCTCTATGTGATAAAATGAATATACATGAATTAATAATAGAGATGACAATACATACAAGATATAGGAGTCAAGTATATCTTTATTCGCACATGAAATTATTACAAAAGAAGACTAGAGATGGTCAACCAAGGATCAAAGTCGATTCAACTAGATCACCCCCCTTTTCTTAGCAATACACAATCTATTAAAAGGACTTGACAGTTGCCAAGAGGAACACGACCGTCGACTAGTTGATGCTTATACCTACTCAAAGTTGACAAACAATTAATGTATAGTCATATAATCCATATTATTGAAACGTGATGATAGTCATTGTACGCTAACTACATCATCCTCCCCTCCCCACACACAAAAAAAATAGAGAAAGTTGTTTTCCAGACAATAAATTAAACATCAAGTAATATTAGGGAAGAACTTTCAAATTAATGACGATATTGTAGATGAAGACTTGTACATGAAATTGGAAGTGTATTTTGCAAACTTGAACCATGAGAGTACTTGGCAAATCAATTGAGTTTGGTGGGGGTTTATGGGTAACACGCCTAGGGTAGTGCTGCCAAGCCCAAAGTAAGACCTTCAAAACCATATAGAGCTTCATGGCGCACATCATTTGCATGATTTTTTAAGAGGAAAAAACAATGTTGATAAAGCCAAAAAACAAAGATTTTGGAGTGTTTAGCCAACATATGCTAATATGTAAATAGTGCTTCAGACAAAGCAACCAAGAGACCCTAACAGATTGCACACTAAAAGTTGAGAATGTTGCAACCAATTCATCATTGAGCCCATCTAGTATTGTAACATGTTTTGTTTGTGCTCGCCTATGCACAACATTGGAAGTGTTGTGAATAGACTATGGTTGAGAATATTGTATAATTCTTGAGAATAAACTATTATTGATAATGGATCAAGAAAAAACTTTTGAGAATCTTGATTTGCAAGGCATACAATGGAATTATTAGGTTTTACAATGTTGTGTAGTACAATATTGTACCATACAATTGGAAATTTGCTAAGCCATATAATACTACATTGTACAATGCAATGATTGGTAGACTATACACTTACACAATTCACCTAGTGTACAAATGAAATTCAATAGCCAATTGGAACCTGCCATACAATTGAAGTCTGTCATACAATTAAAGGTTTGCTAACTAGCAGTTGTACAAATTGTGGAATGAAAACTTGTTCGTTGACCTTACCATTGGTTGTCGTACAATGCTAAGACATTATACAATGCAAGGATTGGCAAGCCATATCACTCGTTGTACCAATGAAATCCGCTATACAATGGAGGTTTATGTTGGTCCTTGTACAATTGAGGAACTCCTTGGTGGTCATACAAATATAAAACCAATAGCCTGTATAGCCCGAATTAAATTGTCGATGTATAATGAAGACATCAACCCAAATGATAGGATACTGTTGTTGTACAATGTTGATGGAGAAGTGAGAAAGTCATAGATTCTTGACAATAAGATGAGAAGGTCGTGCAATAGTGACAGAAAGATTATATGATCATACAATATCGCTAGAGAAGCTATATGGTCGTACAATATTGGTAAGGAAATGATATGAACTTACAATATAAATAGGTGGATAGGTATGTAGAACATTGACAGATAGGTAGGGTCGTACGATATTGATAGGTTGGTAGGGTCGTACGATATTGATAGGTTGGTAGGGTTGTACGATATTGACTGGTAGGTAAGACCATACAATTTAAACTTTCCCTCAACATACAATGAGATTAGTATGCCATATAAAAATTGTTCTTATTTTATTATTTTTTTCTCTTTCTTCATCAATTACTCTTGTTTTGTAATTCAATTTTTCAATATAATATTTTCTCCTTTTGGTGTCCACTTTTCCCCTATTTAATTTTCTTTTTCTTTTTCTGTAAGTTTTCATGAAGTTGATTTAACTTGACAAGTATCTATATGATCTAGGTTAATATCTTACTCTTAGAAATATCAATAATTTTTCATTCTTTAGCAAAGTCATACCTCGATTGGAACTGTTGTCTTTTGCAAACTGTGAATTGTGTCTAGCACACGTAAGCTATCTATTTTTTTCAAGTTATTTTTTATTGATTGCTTATCATTACACAATCCTTGTTCATCTTCTTTGATCTTTGTAGCTTCAATAAAATTACAATTTGACATAAATACTTAATAATCCTCCATTTGCCAATGAAATAGGCCATAAAGAGAATTGTTTCATCCTTTGAGCATGATTGTAACTCCAAAATTCTTTTATCATTTGGTTCCATCAAACCTTGATTCTCCATCCATTCTTCTTTAGAGTACGAATTTGATGAATCCGAAGAAGTTGCTTCCTCACCGATTGCTTGATTCTTCTTCAAATCAATGATATATTTTTGACCCTTGTTCTCAATGGAGATTGTATTCTTTTTCTAGTTGTGATTGACTTTCGCTACTACTAGCTACCTCAATCTAATAATGATTTGTACACTTTCTTTTTTAATGAGATGACTACAAACTACAAAGTTCAACAAAAATGCTTGGGTTTCGATAATTACCTTTTGTCCCATTAAAACTCCAAGTACCTTAATACCTTGTTGATCTACGCCCACCAATTGAAAATTGGGGGGTCAAATGGTTAGCTTGCCCAAACTTCTCCAAGTGTCTTCTAGAAGTACATTCACACCAGATCCACCATCATCAATTGTATTAGAGAGAATCCTTCCAAGGATCTCCATATTTAGCACCATTGGTTTCTTTGTCGTGTTAACTGTCGGTAACATTGGATTAATCACTTGGCCCCCTCACCACATATTTTCAGTTATTGGATCTTCATTCTTGCCAAAGTCCAATTGGGCTGTTGCATGCACCATCTTTTTCTCCCCCTCTACAATATTATTCATAATATTTCGGAGTTCAGGGTTGCTTTAGAATAAATCTACTATTTTAATTGGTACAGTAGCTTGAAGTACTTGCCTTTTAATATTTGAATCAAATAGTAATTGATGTTTTATCGTACTTGCATTTGCATTTGAGTAACATCGTTTGCTAGCCATAACATTCTCCATTTTGGCCCTTGCTTCATGAAGCCTTTTTGGTTTTGTACGTGGGTTCGGGTACATAGCCTGTTAGATTATTTGTTGTTGATGTCAAAAGTAATCGCTTTCTAAATATCTTTGATATCAAGAAGGAAATTGATGTAGTGATAAGAATTTGTTAAGGCCAAAGGCCACTAAATCACCATCCTCTATTTACTATTCCTGGCCAACAATGAGAAGCAAATGCATCCCTGAGGTTTCCATGAGAGAAATATTTATTATATTTTAATAGTCGATTATGAAGTTTTATGAAGAAGATCTATGTTATCAATGTTGGCTGACCTACAAGTTGGTGGTGCCTATATTGGTGATTGAAATAAAATTAAAATAAACTTATAGGGGTTGACCCCTTAAGGAAGCACCACCTCAATTGGATAGGCTGACTCTTCTAAGGAGTCGCTTCGCTTTGGAGAAATTAAAATAAATTAAATTAAATTTAAATACTTCTAATGTGGCTGACCCCCATTATGGATAGTTGCCTCCCTTGGGTAAAGGCATTTTACATGATATAAAAGGCGATGAGATGGGAGTTAAAAAATTAGCAATTAATAAGAATATCACTCGGATTTTAGAGCAGATCTATGTAGAAGATAAGAGCAGATTTTGGAGCAGAGTTATGAAGCATATTGGAGAGAATATTTGAGCAGATTTAAAGAGAATAGAGCAGAATTATGAAGACTTTGTGAAGAATCTATAGATAGATGTATGATGACCTTATGGGCAGATGTATGAAGATCTTATGAGCAGACTTTTGAAGGATTTATAGCAGATTCTGAAGATGATTTAAGGCAGAATTATAGCAGACACTTTAAGGAGATCTATACCAGATTTCAAGGAAGATTTGAGCAGATTTTCGAGGAAGACAAAGACTTTGTTGTGATTAAGGTTGGTGCCTCATATTGAAGAGGTTGGTGCCTCCTATCAAAAGAGATTGGTGTCTCTTGCTGAGTCGGTGCTTAGTTGTGGGGATTGGTGTCTCCAATAGGTTGGTTCTTGCAAATCTTGTAAGTGGGGATCGGTGTCTCTAGTGGGTTGGTGCCTACGAAGATTATAAGAGAAGTTTTATATAAGCAATATTTTGTTGTGGTTTTCTCTCATAAGGTTTCCTTGTAAATCGTGTGTTCTTGTTATTGATATTATGTAATTGATGTTATTATGATTGCTAAGTTGAAAAAGTAAAAGATTGTGTTATACTAACTCACAGCCCCCTCCCCTCTTAGTATAATCATGTGCTCATAATAGCCTTCTTTGCTTGAGCATGAGTAATGACCCATACTTCATTATGCCTTGTATCCATCATGCTGATACTAGCCTTTTGCTTCAGACGTTTGTTGTCTTCATGATCGCCAAGTCCACACCATTTGCACAATAGTTGCTCTTTTTCTTGCTTGTTCTAGTAGTCTCTCGCAAAGTGTCCCCATTCATTACATTGTTAACATTGTATGATTGAACGTCCTTTGGGCTTGTATTGTATTTTGCTTCGACCTCCTCTTTAATTTCAATAATTGTTTGGATATGTGTTTTGTGGCTTTGATGGAGTGGACTGCTCTCCTTGCATAAAGAGTACTTGTGTACTCTTGGTCTTCAAATTGTATGAGCACTCCTTTATTGAATGACCATAACTTGACAAATCTCGCAAAACATCTTTCTAGGATGGTTATCTTTTGTGTGCCACTTAGTTTTGCACTCACTACACCATAGTTCATTAGTTTCTTTGTTGATTTCTTTCTTTGCCTTCAATACTTTCATCATTTGGAGCATGTCCCTCCAAAGCGCTTGTACCGTTTCTGATTCATTGTCATTTTGTCATCCAAATTTCCATCTTCCTCTTTCTTTTTTTTTTTGTTATGTGAGGATATTTTTCCTTCACTTTCTATACCCATTGCTCGATTGTTGCCCTCTAAATAGGAAGAGGGTGATACTACCTTTATTTTTCATTTTTTTAATGATGGAAGTAGACCTTTGATGAACCATCATTTGTTTAGAACGTCAACCAGTTCTATGTCCAATTTTACCAAGAGTTTTTTGAGTCGACAATTGAAAGCTTTCACGGTTTCATGCTTCCCTCGCTTCATGTCATAGATATTTGCTAAAATCTCATTGTCATCTTGGATAAGTTTGAATTCTTTCTCAAATGCTTTCCTTAACATGTCCCATGTCATTTTGGAGGTTGCTAGAAATGATCTTAACCAATAAGATCTATCATCCTAGCCATTGGCTATCCATCTTCATTCGTAAGTTTTACAATGCTATCCATGATCCTCTGATTCCTTTTGTCTTGGAGTTTTAGGCTCAGATCCTTCGATTATTGGCTCTTTTGTAAGTACTTATTCAGTGCGGTGGATGTTGTTATCGTATGTTTCTATAAGTGAGTTTGTGGACTCTCCTTCCCACTCTTCCTCCTTTGGTGGTGATTGTACTGATGATTTCTCAGCTTGGTCAGCAAGGTCCATGTATGCTTCGTTGGGGAGTGGCAAGTGGCTTGCTATTTCGTCTCACTCTATCTTTGTGTATTTTCTTGTCGTGGAAGTCTTTCTTTTCTCGACTACATCTCCGACTGACGCTTCAGATTTTACTTTGTTCTCAGAATGGACTCAACTTTTGATTAATAAGCCTTTAGTTTTTTCAACTATCCCCCCCAGTCTTCTTCCTCGTTCCCTTTGCTCAATGATGTTGTGGTCTCTTCTTGCCTTTATTGGTGTCTAAGGGCATGAATCTTTCAAATTGGACCCAATTTATTTTAAGGCAATGAAGCCAAATGTTTTCTTCTCTATTTGATAAAATAAATACATGAATTAATAATAGAGATGACAATACATACTATATAGAGGAGTAAAGTATATCTTTATTCGCACATGAAATTTTTAGAGAAGAATACCAAAGATAATTAGCCAAGGATCAAAGTTGGTTCAACTAGATCATCCCCCTTTCTTTTCCAATACACAATCTATTTAGAGAACCCAACAATAGCCAAAAGGAACACAACTGTTGACCAACCGACGCTTATAACTTTTTGAAGCCGACAAACAATTAATATATAGTGTCATAACCCCTAATCGCAGCCTGCATAGGGATAATAAAATAATCACTGCCAAAGGAAACTACTGCGATTCCTTAAGGCAACATAGTTAAGACTTTAATTAAATACAGCTATAAAAAGAATTGCACCTTTATGGGGGATCACAGCTATACAACCTCTTAGTAATGATTGTTCAATAAAAGGTATGAATTAAAAATAAAATGAAGAGTCTAAAAGGAAGCGCTCCATCCTGGAAAGAAGACAGTAAAATAAATAACAAAATAATAATAATAATTAATCAAGAAAGGCAGCGCTCCATTGAGGAAAGATATGACTCTTTGCAAGGGATATAATTTATGAAAGGATGTAACTTTTCCTCTCAAGGGGAAGATATATAGAGGAGAACTTCTATTGAAGAAAAGGCACTGAATGGGTCAGATCTGAACTGGTATTTTACGAAGTTGGTAAATTGATTAAGAAAGTATTTGGTATGCATTTGGTTGTATATATATATATTGACTAATAGGCAATAAGGAGAGATATGTCTAAATTTGTAAATAAGGGAAATAGTGAATTTATTTATATTATTATAATCTACATCTTTTTCTTAAAGCAATCATGTGTAGGGTTGGCAATGAAACATGCTAGGGAAGGGTGGTGTAGGTTCTCACAATGTAAGTAGACTACCATAAGTTGGATGGAATTGTCTTGGTTGGATGTTCCTGCCACTTGGGGCCATGGGGGTATGAGCATGCCCTTGGGCTTAATTGTGATGAATGGTTTTTCAAGTGCCCTATCATGTGTTTATCTCCAATCCCTACCATGATTTTTGATTGGTAAATAGTCTATAGATTGGATTACTTGTAAAACAATTTTATTCTTAAGTTCAATATCTATTATATAATTTACTACAGAATATTACTTGCAAAACAATTTTATGTTGTGTAATTGACAATTGTCACTTAAGGCAAATTCAAGCATGCTCCATGTAGGGGACATTACACAGTTGGATAACCCATTTTATTGAAACATAATAATAGTCAATTGTATACTAACTATAGGTAAAACTATTTTTTAAGATAAATATACAAGCCATGGGGGTATGAGCACGCCCTTGGGCTTAATTGTGATGAATGGTTTTTCAGGTGCCCTATCATGTGTTTCTCTCCAATCCCTACCATGATTTTTTATTGGTAAAGAGTCTATAGATTGGATTACTTGTAAAACAATTTTATTCTTAAGTTCAATATCTATGTTATAATTTACTATGGAATATTACTTGTAAAACAATTTTATGTTGTGTAATTGACAATTGTCACTTAAGGCAAATTCAAGCATACTCCATGTAGGGAACATTACACAGTTGGATAACCCATTTTATTGAAACATAATAATAGTCGTTGTACATTAACTACAGGTAAAACTATATTTTAAGATAAATATACAAGATCATGCTTCTCAATTCAATAATTGCCATTGGTTGTTGTGACAAGGTATCTAACATGCCCATGAAAATAGAGCATAGTTTGAGAGGTGAAGTTTTGAAGATGAGATAGGTAGGTGAAATTAGAAACGGTAATTCAGGATGAACTTAGAGGATACGATAGAGAAGTATTAGCAAGAATTACAAGGCCTTGGAAATTTCTGGAAATTTTGTTACCTGCAGTTGACTATGGTTAAGGAAGTGAAAATCAAGTTAACAGTAAAACAACACGAGTATTGGCAAGCTCCTTAAAATGAAGTGAATCTAAGTGAATTTTTATTTGTGCTTTCTGGTTTTCTCATCAGTTAGTTATCTTTGGACATGGAAATCTATTTGTTGTGTTTTTTGGAGTAAATTTTGGAACTTATTTTTTATGAGCTATACCATAGTGGCCATAGGTGATTTTGGTTCACTAATGGATAATTTTTTAAACACATCATAGGAGAGATAATATAATGCTAGTCAGTACATTTTCGTTCTTCCAAATGTTAAAATATGCGCATTTATTCTCAATGCTGCATAGTTACTTGTTATTTATCAAAGGTATGTTGCTAACAAAGATTATTTTTCAAAGACGTGTATTTTTCTAACAAAGATCACTCTCTTCTTTTTGAAAACAGGGTGGTCTAACAGCGACAGATGTTTTTGCAGTTGAGTGGGTCCAAACTGGTGACATTCACGCAGGTCTTACAGTTGCATATTATGGATTCGTGAGTGATGGTAACTTTTTACCATTCTAATCTACGCTAGTATCTTCTTTTTTAGAAATAGTTGTTATGTACATGAGGTTTTGAATATTTGTTTGAAATTTACTTCTAAATAGTCATCTTTCTTTCTTTCTTTAAGATCAAAATTTCTGTAAGGTATGCACTTGATCATATCAGTTCAATTTTGTATTCAGTAAAGCTTATCTGATCTCAATAGGTCTTTTGTTTAGCATTTAATCTCAACGTTAATTATTTTGATTTGATCAAGTAATTTTATACTTAAACCGTAGAGCATGCTGCTATCAAAAGATACGTATAAGACACATAATTCAGAATGATTATTTTGTTTGTCAATTTTGTTTTTACTTCACTTCTGAATGCACAATGTCCATATGATACTAGGAAGATAGCCAGTTTTATATACTACAGGCTGTGTTAGTGCTAAATTGTGATCATGCAGCTATGGAGAGTTTATAGTCTTTTGATTTATACAAATATAACATGGTATGCAGTCTGTAACCTGCTGAAGATGAATATAAATTGTGCGGTATTTTTATATTTGTATGGCACTTGTGAAGTTCTAACAATGTAAGAGAATTATAAGTGCTAACATTTGCAGTTCTGATCATGGGAGTTGCACATGACTTATAACTGTAATAGTGAAAGAAGAATAAACTGTAAATTAAACTCTATCTATCGTTTTCAAGAAATGTATGTATGACTGCAGAAACTACCGTACAGGTTTTGCTTTGGTGGAAAATGGTGAGCAGCTAGGCTGATTATATGGTAATTAGGGAACCAAACAAAACATTTCAAATGAACACTGCTGCTAGATAAGTTTCAAAATATCTCAATAAAGATTGGAAAATCACAGTATGAGCAACTAAATTATTTAGTGAGCAGAGGATGAACAGCTATTCAAAACCAATTGAAAAAAAATTATTTGAGGAAACTGAGAGTAATCAATGTAAGTAAAAGCTACTTGCAATGGAATATGCAGTTTGCACCCTAACTATGGGAAATATAATATATATTCTTTTCGTTAGAAAATAATAAAGGGTACACCTCATTTGAAGACTTTTACAAATCATGGTGACTGGCATGCCTTATAATTATGTTTTGTGATTTTCTTTGTTGCATTTTTTTGCATAATAAGATTTAAAAGAACAGGCCTCACAGCCAAAATCAAAAGCAAGCTAGCTAGGCCAAACAAGATAGAGCTGCCAGGAAAAACACAATCTAACATTAATCCATTATCTAACCAAGGTCTGAAGTTTCATCCATATTTCCTGGAAGTAGGATATTGAGTCGGTGTTCACACCAGTATTCTCAATTTCTTGGGATCTCATCAACCCGTGGAACACATTGTTTTTCTCCCAAATTGCTTGAAAAGGAGTCTCACTTTATAGAAACTTTATCTCTCTCTGCTTTTGTATCAAAAGATTGGGACATTTGTTGTTCCACCTAGAATCTTTTACCACCTAGTGCTCAAAGGAATTAACCCAAGGTATAGTTGTGCTCTTATTGTAGTTTTTATAAAAGGTTGAGGATTCTTTCTTTGTTTAATTAGTTTTGCTTTTGTTATCCCTTCATTGACTTAAATCCATTTTCAATGATTCAGATCGATCAAGGCAGGGCTTCAAAATCTTGAATTATTCTTTCTCTATATCTGTTGGAACCTACTTGACTAGCTGCACATTAGTTAATGCAACTTGAGGGTTGGGACTGACAACACTTTTCCAAATTTTTGGCTCTATGGTCATTCCAAGCCTTTGAGAATTGCAAAATGTTGTCATATTTGTAAGGGTACAAGAAAAAATGCATTAGGGTTATCAAAAACCCTAAACTTTAGCCAAGCCCTTGCACTTTTTTTTATAATATCTCGTTGACCGTTTGCTTTGGTCACTTGGCTTCTTAAGTTGTTTCGTTAGGGCTCCCATTTTATTTTCTGACCAACCCTATTTGCCTAGACACAACTTAGCCTGTTCCCTATCTTATATTCTTAAGCGTTTGCTTTAATCCCCAATCTTGTCGAGTCCACTTGACACTTGGCGTTATTTCCTAGACTACTCATTTCGCAGACGCTTTTCATTTATGCAACATCTCCTTGCGAACATGCGAAACGACACATATCTAGTAACTGTTGACTTATATGGGTCTTCCGCTTGTTTAATGATAATTCTTGCTCCCTTTTTATTCTTTTGATTGGTGACTTGCTCTCTAGGTTCTCAGTTCTTTAAGTTGTTTTGCGAAGTCTCTTGGACCAATTGTTACCAGCCCCTTTTTCTTGCCCCAAGTTGTTTTGGTTACCACATGTGCTTTTAAGGCCTTTCAAGTTATTGAATGCCAAGCTCGTCAAGTGGTCCCCACTTAATTCCTAGTCAACACCACCTGTCATTATTTGGTTGAATTTCTCTAGTTATGTGATTTGCAAATCCTTTAATTTCCAAGGGATTGTCTCTGTGAATGAGCGAAATGCTTTTTTTTGTGCTTTATTGATGGGTTAATCTTATTCTTGGAAACTTCTTTTGTCACATGGACTTTAATGTCTTCATTGTTCTTCTCATGAATTCTTGAAGTCGTGTTGCGTTCCATTCTTCGCTTTGTTCTTTCACTCTCCACAAAACCCCGAAATGATGATACGTGTCTGATGCTATAGTAGTGAAAAGAGGTTTCTCATTTCGTGCAAGGAAATTCAAATGCCCGTGATAACTGTTGTTTTCTTAAAGATCAATAGTCCACATTCAAATTGGAGAAACGTCTACTTGTAGGGCGCGTCTTTGTGCATGTGAAAATCGATGGGGGATTTGGCCTTTACCTACCAATTCACTTCCAAATCTCTGCATAATTACATCTGTGTAGAGTATGAAATGTAAACCGCTGCGAAGGATAATCAAATCCTTTGAAGATCCAAATTTCAACCCTCCACTCAAGTAAGCGTTCGGGTAACTGCGACCTTCAAGTTTATGTAACGACCTGATCCTTCGGTAAAACAAATTTTTTCCAATTTACATCAAAAGAGTAAATAAATGTGCTAACAAGTCATTGCAATATAATTTTTTTTTCCTTTATTGATAACATATGAACAAGATATCATATTACAATTACGATACAGTTTCCATTTCATTTTAATAACTTCACAAGTATAAATAACGACAAAATGTACCTTATCTATCATAGCTCCAATGAGCTTTAGAACAAATAGTAGTAAGAAGGTCCAGGAATCCGTCCTTTCAAATCTTGGTGTGCTAGTAGCCTTCAGAGGAGGAGAAGCATCACTCGGGTGCTTTTCCGCCAACCACAGACTTATAATGCGGTCCCCTTCACATCTATCATTTGATAGATGGGCCTCCCTTCACGAAGAGATTGGTTGACCGTTGGGTAGTCGATGTTTACTCACTATGGGTACACTGATGTACGAAGTAAACGGAGATATAAAATAGCATTGACAACATATAATAATCACATGGCAATCGCATAGAACATAGTTATGCTTCTTTATTAAGTATTCGACAATTACATCATAATGTCTCCAAACAAAACATAGCATAGCATAGTAGAACCATCTTCCTTCCCGACTACATGACTCAAGTACATATAGTATGCTGGCAGTGGTTAAGGTACCAACCGTCGCGTCTTTTCATTATAACTAATTACTTCATTAGGAACTGTTCTCGAGACAACTAACATGACCCGTACATAACATAAGTACATGGATTATTAATATTAACTAATGTCTTATTTACTTATGGCTCACAACCGACCAAGTACAATTTTGGTCGACTACATCATCCCCCCCAAGAAGTAGTCGTCTTCCAGACAACTGAAAACCAAGAATGCCAACTGATCTTTCTTTGACAATTGATTGTCATCCAATAAATATGATGGGGGCCTGGGGGCAACGCCCCCAACGGGGTCAAGGGGCAGCGCCCCTTGCGGGGGTCTGGGGGCAACACCTTGCATTATGCTAGGTCTTGGGAATGGATTGTAAGACTCAAATACTACTCAACATGATGGTATTAGCCATAGAAGCAAAAATCTTGAAAAAATCACGATTTTTGCAATTTAAAAAAAGTCCTCAGGCTTGCCGATTTTAAAAAAATCCTTAGGCTTGCTGATTTTTATCGGGATTTTTTGCAGACCATTGATTGGCAAAAAATCGTTGAAAAGCATGATTTATTTCGCGTCAAAATCGTGAAAAAGATCACCATAAATTGCACTAACAACTTCTGCATTAAAAACTCTAAATTCGGTGCGTCTTTTGCTATAAATCAGTGTCGTGATAAGTTAAGGGTGACCGTCATCGACTCTATAGTCTGCCCTACATACATGTGTGAACAATTTCCTTTATGCTTTGAACTTTAAGCTTGTAGTCTTGTCAATACGCCCTAAAATAAAGTAAACCACAATAAAATAAAACAAGGGATTCTTCATTAATCAAAATAAGCAATTCCAACCATTTTCACTAGTCATGCTTGTGTAAGGCGATCTTATAAATGGCTATAGCATTTACCACCTCCATGCCAAGAAAACTTCAGAAGCTAACTTTGATGACCAAGTTAGTCAAAATTTTGCATATGAAACCTGCAAAAAGAATGAGCAGTCTACACCAAATCAGTCCAAATTGTAAATAACTTTATTGTATCATTTTAAGTTCATTGTATGTTTAGATGTTAGGTGATAGGTTTGACTCTATTGCCCTCAGATAAAACATTGATCGAATATTTCCTAGAGATTTTTTAAGTCCTCATATGGCCCAAGTTTGTCCTAAGGTCCCCCCAAAAAAAACATTTGTGGTACCTATACTAAAATCAATGATCATATTGTCTCTCTTTTTGTCATAGATTAATCATCATTTAAATGTCAAGTCAAATCAGTTATAGTCTTCCCTCTATCAAGTTGCAGGGTTGTCATGTTTTGGTCGAGTTTTTAAGCCAACTCTTGCAAAATGTCCAAGGTTGTACTATTCCAAAATGAAAAACGATGAGGTTCCTCATTGATGATGACTACAACAATGAAATGGAAGTATGTAAATGTCTAATACTAAATCTATAACCTGCATAGCCTATAGGCACTTTACTTTACATAGAGAATATTAAAAATAATTTCACTTCATGTTCAAAACTTATAAAACAGCTCTTGAAAGATTTCAATCCCACACCCATTTTAATGCCAAGCATGCAGATTATTTCTGTAATTCAAAGACATCATTTTGCAAGCTCGAAATCAGAGATAGTGCATTACCCTGAATTCAGACCCCATTCTTTGATTGCAAGCTTGCACAACTTTAAAGAGTATCTGCCTAATATTTTAACCATTCTCTTGGACTAGTAATGCATTGTCTCTGATTTCAAGCTTGCACAACTTTAAAGAGTATCTGCCTAAGATTTTAACCATTCTCTTGGACTGGTAATGCACTATCTCTGATTTCAAGCTTGCACAACTTTAAAGAGTATCTGACTAAGATTTTAACCCTTAGCCAATCCTTTATTTTATCACTTTTTCATCCTCCACTTTATTTCGTTTATGCCATTGCCTTCTCAAAGCTTTTGGTCACTTGTATCATTTATGACTTCTTCATCCACTAGCCTTTCCCACCTTTTTCAGTTGTCATTTCTGCAAAGATTTTACATTACAATTGATTCCATATCTCACATATACACTACTCTATTGTTTGAGGTGCTCCAAATGATCTTTAGCTCACAACCTAAGCAAGAAACAAATGCCTTTAAGCTCAACAAACATAAACTTGATAAACAACATGCAAGCCTTCTACAATTAATGGGTTAAAATCTCTATTTTATTTGCTCTCTATATCTCTATGCTATGGAAATGACCTTAAATTTTAAAAAAGAGTAGCATTTATCTCTTTTTCTACTATTTTTTACATTTTTTTCAAATCCATTTTTTTCTCGATTTAAAAAAAAATCTTGAACTTTTGGTTTTTTCGCTTTTTTCCCCAAACGGTTTTTGCTGCTATGGACTATTAGCTTTGGATATCTAAAGCAGGGATGAGAACAAGCCATACGATTATGCAACTTTTATTTCAGATGGAATTCACAAAGAATTATGTGGTACTTTTAAATGGCACTCTCTACTATGCAGTTGCACAGACGGTTGTCGCTGCACCAAAAGATTGACTTGTTAATGCTCGATACAACCGTTAGAGTTAATGAATCCACGAGAGGCGGTTAAGCCATGTCATGAACCCGAGCGTTGCGTTGCATAGCACAAGGAGACCAAGGGCACACACCTTGCAACAATCCCCTCCCTTCCCCCCCTCGAGCACAAGTGAGGGGTTCAAACTTGTGACCCAAGCTCTGATACCAATTGTTGCACAGATGGTTGCCGTTGCACCAAAAGATTGACCTATTAATGCTTGATACAATCGCTAGAGTTAATGAATCCATGAGAGGTGGTTTTTTTAAGTCATGTCACGAACCCAAGCATTGCGCCGCACAACACAAGGAGATCAAGGGCACACACCTTGCAACATATGCCACATTCTACTCTATAGCGGGAGGAAAATTCGGTCTCCTTGTATGCAGATCAGGTCCCATGATGCTCAGATGAAGTTATTGCCTGTACAAGAATGGACCTATATTTGGGATAGTAACTGTGACACATCTAATTACAATATCTTTGAAGAAACTTTTGTCAGAGAGATAATAAGGAATGCAGGCCAAAGGATAGATTGGGGGTTGTCTAAGGATGTTAAGAGATTCCTCAGACCAAAGGACTTGCAACAAAAATTAGGTGTTGACAAAATTGGGGGGGGGTGACTTGTTTTTCTATTCAAATGCTGCGGTAATTAGGGTTTATGGTTCCTTTGTTGCACCCCATATTTTGCCCAAATCTGTCCCAGACAGAATTGCCCTTTTGGAAATCATCTAGCAGTTGAATGAGTCAGATAAGACTCATTTAGTTACAAGAAGTATGCTATCCTGCCATCTACATTGAGTTTCTCAAATTTTCAAGTCATTGCTTGAGAAGGTTTGGAGTTGCTAACTTGCTACTAGATAAGCTGATACCTATAGGATGAGGGTAGATAAAGTAAGAAGGTGTGATCTTGAGCATTTCATCCATGATACTAGGATAATTTATAAATTTGCTGCATTTGTGCATGAATATGACCCAATTGAAGATTTAATTAGAAATTGCTCCTTAGAACTAGAGGCTAAAAGGAGAAGAGAACAATGGGTGAAGATATAGATTGCAGAGGAAAGGAGAAAGAAGGTGGATCCTTCTTACAAAGGTGCACATACAGAGAGTCAGGACCCAATCCTCAAAATCATGGCTATGCTAGACAATGCAGCTGATTAATGAACCTCAGGTAGATAGGCCTATTCCGTCCTCACCAGTGGATGAACAATCAAGCCCTCAACAGGTTACACCATTGCAACAAATAGCTCCTATGACAGAATCTTTGGTAGACTACCCTTTGGATCTTGATGACATTCTAGATGATTCATATGTTAGGCAGGTGATGCAGCCCCCATCAAGGGTCATAGTTGAAAGACCCTCCAATGATAGAATGTTGACAAATTTTGAAATTGGTGGGCAAGTGGTGGATGATGTTAGAGGCCTAGCATGTACTGAGTTCATGTCAGATGATCAGTTCATCACCACCAAAGAATTCAAAGATTTCCTCCTAAAGAATAAGTGTGAAGCTTTTAGGAAGAGAATGGAGGAAGCAAAAACAAGAATAACAAAAGAGAATAAAGATGAGATTGTATTAGAGATATGGGCTGAGGTCAATGCTGACCTGGAAAAAATGACCCCAAAAAAAGGAAGGGAAATTGTTAAGAAAAGTGGGTGTCTGCTGTTACAAGGATGGAATATATCATCTGCAATTGCATTTGATACTATCAAGAGACAAGAGGGGGATGACCCTGTGTTGTCATCTGAAGAGCAAACAAATGCACTATATTTTGGGTCAGGTTTCAATCCAAGGCATGAGACCTTGACAATCTGGTCTTTTTTCCTGAGACCAACAAACCCCAAGTAATAAATGATACAAATGAGTTGAATGGCAACTTGATTGTCAAAAGATCGGGGGAATGCCAGTGCCTTACAAGCAGCAACATTAACTGTGAATACAACCATGTTCATTGAAGCAGCTGTAAGAAAGCTGTAAGCAGACTTTGCCAAGGTAAATGCTTTAAATCTAAAGCTGCAGGAGCAAGTTAATGTTGTCATAGGACTGTTTCACCTCCTCAAACTATGGTGGGGGATAAAGAAAGCCAAGAAAAGACAACCCTTACTTCGGAGGTAAACAGATTGAAGAAGGAGCTCATTGAGAGTAGGGAAGCAAAGGAAAAGATAAGGATGGAAAGGAAAGAAAGGTTATCAGAGGGTTGTTGATAGTCTATTAGGTCATAGGCTATCTTGCATCTTAGGCTACCTTGAAAACACTTGGAATGGTTACAATACAATTGCTGCTACTCATGCCATTCATTTCCTAGTAAAGGCCCGACTCAAGACTCAAGAGTCTCCAAGATTTTTGGTACCCTAGGAAGCAGTTGATTGAGAAGATAGTCGAGAGGTCAAATTTTGATATTGATGCTCCTATTAATTTATGTGTTATTTTGGAAAATTCAAATGCTATTGAGGACAATATGGTTAAGCATAGAGTTATCAACTTGCTATGGATAGTCCTTAGAGTTTTTTGAGGATCTTGAGGATGGTGAGGTAAAGGCTTATAGGGTATGGAGAGTTGAGTTCAGTAGTATCTTATCTCCCATCATGAGTTGTATTTTTGTAGAAGCAAATGTGGATATGGACAATTTGATAAAGTTAGAAACAAGTCTGATAATTTTTTTTGAAGCTGCAAAGAAATGGACCGAGGAAGAATATTCTTCTCATTTGAATCTTATTAAGAGAATTCTAGCATCTCTTTAGCCTTCAGAAAATGCATTTGCAGCATGGGTGGAGAAGTACAATTGATAAATCATGTGCCCCCCCCCCAAAAAATATTTTTTGTTTCATCATGCAAATCAGAGGAATATCTTTTGCAAGGGCTTCTACAAATGTTTTTTCTTCTAGTGCGTACCTTTTTGTCTTTTGCAGAGTAGTTGTACCGGTTTTGTTTTGATCCCTCAGACAAGTTGTCAAATGAAAATGTGGCATTTGTCCATGGCTTTATGCTTGTTGCTCACTTTTCTCTATAAAAGGGAGTTCCAAGCCATTTTGTAAGGATCTTGGATAATTTTGTAAAAAAAAAAAGAGTTGTCTTAGTCTGTTCTATTCCTGTCTAGGTTTTTCAGGGAAGGAGAGTAAATGCAAATGTAAAATTTCTGTATAGCAACATACACTTTCAAAAGATATGGATACATTGTGAAAGATTCAGAAGCAATTGTCTCCAATGTACAATTTGTTCCTCTTATGAATAAAATTGATCAAGGATCTTTTGATGTTCATCTTTTGCATCATGGTGTCAATGAATGCTTCTTGTATAGCTTCTATTAAATTAATAAATTAAATTGCTATATCTGGAACATTGAGAGTTTTAATATGTTTAGGGATTGTTAAGAAGAATTGGATATGAATCTAAATTCGAAAAACATTATTGTAATTCAATAATGAATACATTGAATAGGCTTTCATTGAATTTGTTTTCAGGGTTGTTTAGAAAACATTGCATGATCTTTTGATTCTCTGCCTAATGGATAAGGCACTAATCTAAGTAGAAATGTTATTTACAAGTCCAAGGTCATTTAAGATAAAGATTATTTGAATTATGTTTTAGTTTGTTCTTTAGCTTTGTATATGTTCTCAAAGCCAGTAAATGCATAAGATTCCAAGAATTTAGCCTATTTTGTGTCATGCCCCTGAAATTAGAGCACCCTCAAATACAAATAAATGAAAATGAATAACAAAGTACATTTAAAATTATAAAAGAAAATATTATCGATTTAATACTTTATAATTACAATTATCATAAGATAATATTGTAATTATAAATGTATATAAATATCAATGATACACTAAACGTTGACAATTTTAAAGCATTATAATCATTATAATATATGAGTGCTAAACGATATATAATATAAATAAATAATAAATATATATTATATATATTTCAATAAGAGGAACTTTGTATTCACGCGTACCCCTTAAATCGTGTTATTAGCTTTTCCGCCACAAGAAGTTATGGCGGTGATTATATCTCATATGATAAATGAAGATAGAAGATATCAAAGCACAACCTTGGAATACAGGATGGACGTTGGCAAGGGGTGTAAGAGATAATATCGAAATATACAAATACGTGCCCATCATGGTAAATGGAGCTTTCTTTGAAGAGATAATTATCACGGCTAGTTAAGAAGGCAACACATGTTCCCAAAGACGCCATCATAATATCAAACTTGTGCTCAGGAGATTTCCACACCCTTCGGTAACGATATTAGATTACCAGCCATCAGGAATATCATACAAGAAGTTCAGCATTCTCTGAGAGGTGATCACGTCTGGAGTTCACAACACCCATCCGATGGAACTATTTGAGAACATTGACTTAACCGTTGTCGACATCTTCAAGAGTAGGGAGTTGTTATCGGTATATCCTCAAACCGTCACTCAATTTTATACTCACCACAACTTTAGAGGTACTCACAAGGGTATTAGAGGCTATATTAGATTGGATATTGAGTGAACAGGAGTCACTACATTTGCTCGATGTTATTAGGATCATCTTTGACCGCAGCCTACTGAGTTGACACTTTGACATAGAGAATTACGTCTATACTCATTATCAATTATTCTCTCTACTATCGTGTTCTAAAGCTATCAACCATTCAATTAGATATTACCAAGAGTCGACCTGTAAAAAGAATTTTATTTACATTAACCAATAAATTCATTTATGTCGGCGAATAAACAAAAGACAAAAGTATCGAGTATCAACGATTAGGAAAACTGCAATAACTTAGAGAGGCAACGATTGAATGATAGGTCATGACCATTCGGGCGGTCATCTCAAATACCAAGAGATATATCTCTACTTATTAGGGGACATATACACATTCTAAAAGCGAATCTGCAGTGCTTTACGTAGCCATGGAATAGTTTTGGGGATGTATACATTTCTGAATAGCAGGAATCATGACCATCTAGATAAGGGGTGCATAGATAACAATTAACATTCAGATATCCAACCATTATTGAATCGTTTGAGTTAAGGAGATCATATCAGAAACAACAAACTAAATTGGCCTCTACTCATTCCATCTATATATATGCCTAAAGACAGATCAATCAGAAAATTATTTCATATTCATGGTGTATATTCTGCACTTCTAATATCACTAAAGTTTGCAGATTACATATATAATTACCAGGATTAGTAACGGAAAATTACTCCTCTTTACCAAATTATCAATTATCATTATCAATAAATACAGAGGCTGATAATCAAGTTAAGGCAATCTTGAGGATTACCATTGGAAGCTATGATTGAAATTATCTACTCTAGGAGATCAAAGCAAATCTGAGGTATATCCCGTAGGGGACGTTACATTTTGACAAATTTCCATGCAATTCTTGGCATATTTCATTGGAACATCTCTGTTAGATCAATATCTTGATGTGAATTGAGTGATAATCCATTGATATTGTTAAGGGTTACCCCCTAGGTCTTGCAGAACCTTAAGTGCAGAGGGGAATAGTGATATACCTATCTCCTGTTCGTTAGCCAACTACTTGAAATCTTTGAGCATAAGAATTGGCTACTCTTTAGAGTGTTTCAAGCAATCAGTTGGAATTAAAAACAAACCAACATGGACTTTATCTCTTTGATTGATTTGACTTTAGATTTGTGGTATTCCAAGACTCTCTTCATCATCAGAGCATGGATTACTTCTCCCTACTTGTATTGTTGCACAACTTAGCTGATACTTTTATGCTGACAAATTTTTCTTTCTGCTTCCGTTCTTTTGCTTGCTGAAATTTTTGACAAGATGCCTGTAACCAAAAGAAGATTCACATTGAGAGGAACATTTTTAGGAGTTCACTTTCTGCTTCCTTGTATAAATCAAACAATTTGAGCATTGTGGTGTCAGAAAGGGGTTCAGCAAGATGAAGGTTTACACAAATCTGATGATAGTTTGGAAACATTTCTATGTAATGGGTGACGTCTTATGAAGAGAACCAAGGCCAAATACTATTTGTCAAAAACTAATTGATGCTACAATTCAGGTGGTTGGCCAGGTACTATCCAAAAAACTTTACTCTCTGTTGTTTGTTTCCTCATGTGAAGGGCATGCCCAAAGTGGTATCAAAGTCTAAATGGCATATAGTTCAAATATCTTAGTTGTTTGGAGATTGCCTACAGTGGCACCAATCATGCTTAGACACTGCCTCTCAAGTATTGGGACATCTCAAATGCATGCTCTCTCCTATGAAAAGAGGACATCAAGAAATGTCCTCTGTGCACGCAACTAAATGTTACCTTACAACGTGAGATAGATTTGTGTTATTTATTGAGATAACATAAACAGTGCCAAGAAAATATCCCTCAAAAATAAACTTCTTATTGATAATTTTTTGTTGAGAAAATCAATGCACCAAATAACTTAATATTTCTGTGAGTGCATTCTACTACTTCTGGATGGTTCTCAACTTATTTTCACTTAATTGTTTTTCATCCTAATTGATCTTATGGCTAGACTTATGGTATTCTCGATGTGGTTGGATGACATTCCAAAGCTGATTTTGTTGTGCATTGAAGATTAGTTTATGCATATTATGTTTGGCGTTGTTGCCTTGTCAATTCTTCTTTTATCCCCAATATCATCGGTTGACATCATAAAGCTGGTTTTATTAGGCACTGAAGGTTTGTTTATGCATATTATGTTTGACATTGTTGCCTATCCGACTCCTGTTTGGTTGTTGACAGAAAACTAGTTTCCAAAAATCTCTGAAACAGAAATGCCAAAATGGAAAAGAAAAATTCAGGAAGAAAGTAAGAGCTTGTGCAATTCGATTATCACTAGAAATTTGATGAAGATGATGAGACAGTGATTCCTTAGCAATGTTGTCATTTAAAATGTCTCATTTTTACTTTTTATGAGGGCAACTCACATGAATTTTGATGAGATGGGAAATGAGAGTAAGATCACGCTAGAGCTCCTTAATAGGAACAATGTTGTCTTTTAAGACTGGAATATTGATAAGGGTGATGATAGAAATGATAATGCTGATACTTTTAAAACAAATTCAGTCAGCAGCAAGAGTAGAAGTAGGAATACATACTATTAAACATAGTTACCGGGAGATGCGTCTCTCCCCCTCGGAGACCCGTCTCGGAGATGGAGACGCGTCTCCAGTACTAGAGACGTCTCTGGAGATGCCTCCTGTCACCTGGAGACTTCCGCTGGAGTTTCCCGAGTACCTTGCTGTCTCCCGTTGCAAAAAGTGACGTCTCCCACAAAAAAAACCTAAAAACTTTATAATATTTGAAACTTTCAAAATTAAAGCATAATGTATAGTGTTTTTTTTGACACGACTAAGACTCCCGACAACGGTTTAGGCGATAACATTGCTCATTGCTACTTGCGTTGACGTCTGAGGAAGGCCACGCTAGAGTTCTAGCCGCCGTTGCCAGGTAAGATGGCCTTAGTGATTTACCTCCAATTCTACTACCAGTAGAGGAACCTGAGTTAGAGAGTGATGAGTATTTGGAGAGCATCATAGTTGAGGACCTTGACATGGATGATCATGATTTGGTGTAGATGATAGATTTTTGATTTTTGTCTTTTTTTTGTGTATGAGCGTATCAAAATATCAATATTTCTGAATTTCAATATGTAATCGAATATTAAATATCAAATATGCGAATGTCAAATCAAAATGTGAACTATGATTATGACATATGAAGTATGAACTCTTTGACTCTTTGATGCAATGACATTTGTGTATTTAAAGTTAATGTTCATTGTTAAACTTTACTACTGCTCTTGTTTTGAAAGTTCAATGTCATCATATTTTCTATAAATTATTAATTTTTTTATATTTTAAATTTTTATTTATATTAAAAAAAAAATGGCGTCTCCAAGTACCCCGTCTCCTATTTAAAAGAAAAAGTGGTACTGGTACCGGTACCAATCTCCTGTACCCGTACTAGTACTAGGCTCGCGGCAACTATGCTATTAAATGAAAAACATTCAATTATCACTAGAAATTGATGAAGATGAACTGGTGATTCCCTTAGCGATGTTGTCAGTTAAATTGTGTCAGTATTTTTGATAGGAATTCACATGAATTGTGATGGGATTGGAAATGATAGTGGGATTACACTTGACCTCCTTAATAGGAGCACTGATGTCTTTTAAGACTATGGAATATCAATAAGGGTGTTAAATGATAATGTTGATACTTTCAAAGCAAATTCAGACAGCAGCAACAATGTAAGTAGGAAGTGTAGACATTGAAAATTATCACTAGGCCCGTGACTTTATTAAAACCCTTTTTTCATCCTTGATAATTAAGTAATCTTAATTATTTAATTATTATCTAATGTCATAAAGTCTTCTATTAATTAAATTATTTAATTGATTCATTTATCCTTCTATGTCCTCTTTTGATTAATTAAATAAGTTGTTATTTATTTAATTATTTAATTGCGTCACTAATATCCTTGACTTCTTTAATTAAATAATTTTTTTAATTTAATTATTTGTCACTTTCCACTATAGTTAATAATTATGTTAATTATTCACTTTTAGCTTTTTCCGTCACAAGTTAATTAAATTTTATTTAATTAAATGACTCATTTTTTCTCACTTTTTGAATTAAATTTCTACTTAATTAAAAAGTTAATTTGCCTTTTCTTTTTGCATTTAAATAATGTTTCCATTATTTGAAAATGCAATTTCCCTCTCAAACTGAAGTGATTTTTGTAAAAATTAGTCAATTTCCTCATTCTTCCGTCAGTCTCGTTTCTATCTTATCTTGTCTCGTCTAATTTCATCCATTGATCGAAATAAAAATCACTTAATCTTGATCGTCCATTTTGCATTTGGCTCTCTATAAAAGGATGCTGTCACTATCGTTTTCAGAATAGAAAATAAATATGCTGCCGTGCTATTGAGAATAAACTTCAATATTTTGCTTTGTCTTGGTCATAAGCTTGTTAGTGCATACTGCATACTTATAATTTGAGGGTATTAATTATTTACAGCAGAATGGAGAAGGGCTATGGAGGTCAAGCAATGGATGCATGAACTTAGTAACATTGTTTCATTTTATTTACGTTTAGGTTTCCTTTGTTCTTCATAGTTGATTGGGGTTTTTGTATTTAATGATCTTAACATCTTAATCTGAAATCTTAAATTCCTGATCACAAGAAGAAATACTAGTAAATGAAAAACATTCAGCAGACACAAGGACACACTCAGCTATTGTATTTGTCATATTTGTTGGATGTAGAGGAAGCAACTCCAAGATTAGTGTTGATTATATCTTACACAAAGTTAATTGATTGAAATACTTCAGATATACCCTTTAAAGCGATAGTAAATATTGACACACCTCTTTAAATTGGAACCATGATTATAACTTTAGGTTTCATGAATATTGCACTAGAGCTAGTTTTTCAGTTGCAAGGCACTGGTCTATTGAATGGTTTTTCATTTTTCTAACATTCTATTATATTGTGTTTCATTATTTATTTATTTATTGGCTATATGTACTTCATACTGCTGAACAAGCTTAGCATCTCTTTCAAATTTTAACTTACAATCTATGAGTTTGCATGCTAGCTTCCATGGTTCATTATAGCATTATAGTTGGTACATGTTCTAATATACTTTATGTTTTTTCAGTTCTAGAACTTTCAGAAAAGTACCAAAAGCGTTTTGGTCCATTCCGGTACTTTGTGGCTGGTGCTCTTAAATTCTTTTGCTTGCCGAAGTACAACTATGAAGTTGAGTATCTCCCTGTACCAGAACCAACTACAAGCAATGGTAGTACTGGTAGAAATCATGGGTGTGCAGTTGATGTATCAGAGAATCAATCTGATATGTTTGGAAGAAAATCAAATATTGAAGGACTGCCAAGAGCCTCAAGTTTATCGAGTATAGATTCAATTCTGATGACACCAAGTCGAATGTCAGGAGATCTTGATGTAATAGCAGGTAGTACCTATGCAAGCAGTGAACCATCTGAATATGTGCGGGCTTTAGATGCAAAAACAAAGCGTTTATCCTCTGGTAGGAATTACTTGCCACCAGAGCCTGAAGAAGTAGTTCACCCTTCAGTGCAAGGATCTGCAACTCCTACTAGACCCCGAAGAATGAAGTCCCGGACAGACAAAGGATGGACAGGGCTAAGCACAACAAATGATTCCTCAAGATGTTCATGGGGAAACCAATTAAATTTTGATCGAGAGGATATCTCTTCCACAATGTCCGACCCTGGACCAATATGGGATGCAGAAGCTCGATGGGATACAGGCCCAAAATGGGATGCAGAACCAAAATGGGACATTGAGAATAATGTTGATGTGAAAGGGTCTATAGATGAGATGCTGACAGGGTCAAATCATGAGGTGCAAAAGATAGAGGAAGAGAAGTGGGTTGTTAGACAAGGTCCTTTCCTTGGTGTGTTGATATGCAACCATCAGTGCAAGACAGTGCAGAACTTGAGATCACAGGTGCTTGCACCTAGGGCAGAGCATGATGATAATACTTTAGACTTGTTGTTAGTTCGTGGTGTGGGTAGATTGAAACTTCTACGATTTTTTATACTGATGCAGTTTGGACGCCATCTCTCGCTTCCATTTGTTGAGTATGCCAAGGTAAATGTCTGGCCTAACTGTGATATCATGGGCAGTAGAAATTGAAGTAATTTCCAAGTAAGAGAGAAAAGTGCTGCTTGTCTTGTGGCATCTTTGTTCTTACTCAAATAACAATAGTACAATCGTTTTTTGAGAAACAAATCAATCATTTTCTTATATCCATTGAGTCATATGCAATGCTGTAATATTATTTTCTGGTTTTTCTCTTCTACTAATGGGCTTCTGTAAGTGGTGACTAACACAGGTCGGGAATGTTTCCCCTCCTTTTTACTTTTATGTCTGCCACAATTTCTTTTTTAATATTAATTTATATGATTTTCCTGCCGTTGCCATTGTTTGGATAATTCTATGCAATTTTTAGATGTCTTATTAAACCTCCATATGTTGTCCTATTAAATCTTTATGTTTTCTTAGTATCTTTTTGGAATACTTCATGTTTATATATACTATGGGTCTATTCAGAGATAATGAGTAGGTTCCCAATGTGAGTTGGTTTTTTGGAACCTGGAAAGCTTATAGGTTGGAGTCTCTATATGTCAACTGTGTTGTCGTTTGGGGCTAGTTTAGATGTTTTGAATCATGCATGTTGGATGACAACTAAGTTTGAAAGTACGACAATTGTATATGCAACAATTATTCTTTTTGAAACTAATGGGAAGTTGTGGTTCCAACGTCTAAATCCATGCATTGCTTAGTCTCTCTTGTGACAACATAAGAAAGCTTTTGGGAACCTGGAAAGCTTATAGGTTGGAGTCTCTATATGTCAACTGTGTTGTCGTTTGGGGTTAGTTAAGTTGTTTTGAATCATACATATTGGATGACAACTAAGTTTGAAAGTATGACAATTGTATATGCAACAATTATTCTTTTGAAACTAATGGGAAGTTGTGGTTCCAATGTCTAAATCCATGCATTGCTTAGTCTCTCTTGTGACAACATAAGAACCAGCATCTGTTTGTGCAAATCACAGCTGTTATGAAATACAAATGATGGTAGAAATGGGTAGTAGTGTTTGATGCAGGCACTCATTTTGTGTAACTAGCTTACATAACATTTGAATTCCATGTATCAGCCTCCTAAAAGCATGCATCACTTGGTCTTTGTAATGATAATGTTAGAATGAGTATCTGTTTGTGCAATCACTGCTGTTATGAACACAATTGATGGTAGAAATAGGTAATAGCTACTTTGTGTTACTTGCTTCGATAACTTTTGAATTCCATTTATCAGTCTCCTGAATGTGAGTTCATGGATGTTGTAGAATTTTTAAGAAAATAATCTGATCGTTTCTTCTAATTTCATGCTATAATGTTCTGAATTGTCTTTTGATGACTGCTCCACTCCCTTGACTGTATATCTATGTAATATAAATGAGAGTTAATGTCTTGAGTAGAATTTGTTAAAAAATACTTCAAGGATATGCATATACTGAGATTTTTCTGATGTCCTGTATTGGTTTCTGCAGGTGAAGTCAGTGAAGCTTAAACCAGGTAAGAATGTCCATCAGGGGTGTGGTATAGATGGTGAACTTCGTCCTCTGAATGGGCCTATTTTGATTTCTTTGCTTCCTGACCAGTGCAATCTTATTGGTCGGCATGTACGCATATGATGTTATTGTGCTGTGACTGGATTAAGTGACAGAGCATTGTTTTTTTAAAGTATACTTTATGTCATCATTGTATTGTGATTCTGACTTCTTTTGTGATGCTTGTATTTGAGAGCCAATAAGAAGGGATAGTTTCTGTACAATGGCAACGTGCGGTTAGTTTTTCTTTCAGAAATAGCTCTTTTTGGATTGCCTTAAGAGTACGAGTCATTTTTTACATGTGCGCAACAGGAGATGTTGGATTGTCAGTATTTTTTCCTGTTAAAATGTACTGTAAAGGCTTTATGTAATTGATCTACAAATTGTATTTTAACCATTTTTTCCTCTGGACTCTATTTGTTCTATAAAGCTGTGATTCTCTTGTGACGGATAGAATTGGCCCAGAAAACCAATTTCAATGGAAAACCCAGAAAACCAATTTCAATGGAAAAAATGACTTTGTATAAATAATCCCACCTTTTCAGCCTAATGAAATTGCTGCCATTTTGCAGAAAGACTAATACATTCAATTGGTTATATTTATCTTCTTGACTTGCATGGGTTTTCACAAATAGAAATCGAATTAATAGATAGTGTTTACAATTGAGATGCTGTAAGTACATACATTTGTATAGAATGCTAGTTTTTGAAAACTTAAATTCTGGTCTTTTTCAGTTGTCTACTAAGGTGGTTTTCTAAATTAATAAGCTTCACTTTCAAAAAAATTTAAGTCTGTTATTGGCAGCATGAGAAGTTACTCACATTATGTGTAATTTTGTAAATGACAGTAGTATTTTAACCCAAGAAGACTCACTTTCTTTTGACTTGGCTCTCTAAGCAAGTAAGCTTAAACATTGCTGCTGTCTGTCATTAACATAACAAATATGTTGTTTTGTTATTAATCAGATGCAATTAAATCATCATTTCAAAATTTTAATTACTACTGGTTTAGTTGACTTGCTTACTGATAAATGTTCCAAATCTACATAATGTTCTTCTACAACCATAAAACAATGTGAAGGTAACTACTGAGAATTGTTTGATTCCTGATATTGTTATAATTGGCACAGTTCTTAAGATCTAAGATGCATATTTGAGAAACTTTTGGAATGATTTAGAATTATTTCAATAAGAGCTTTTATATGTAATGTGCACATGGCATACTGCCTAAATAGGACTGTTTAATTTTGACCATTATTCAGGCTTGCCTCAACATAGATGGATTTGGAATTTGCAGTCAATTTGTCTTTGTTGGTTATTTTCATTTACTGCGGGTATTAGATGCTAAGATGTTAATGGCCACATCGTTTCCTTTTGATTCCCATGGATGATATAATGCTCGGTTGTTTTCCATCATCACCAATTAAGCCTGGCACTGCCAGTCAATTTAATCTCATGTTCATTTTCCTGATTAAATGTAAAATAAAAGTTCAACCTGAAGAGAAGCAATCACAGCACTGAAATTACTATATAAAGGACATATCAACATTCTGATATGCTTATAATTCAAGAAACTAGTTAAATAAACGAGTAATTGTATTATTGTTACAATTTTTGTATTATTTTACTTCCCATCAAATTAACTCGAGTCATTCTTTGGCATTATTATCGGAAAGTTTGGTGGTCTTGCTAACTTAAAGACTGTTTTACAAGATGGATATGCTATGCTAGTTTAATGGTGGATTAACTTGTGTGATAGAGAGCTGCCTTTTTGGTATGATAGCCTTAGTTGTTGCATCTATGCCAAATTTTCAAGCTTCATAATTATCAACAGCAAATATTTGCTGGTACACGAATTCAGGGAAATAGCAATTATTCAAAGAATCTTACGAATGCACTTGTTCAGTTCTTACTTGGGAAGTGTGCGTGGCAGCTCAAAGGGCTCACATATTCAATGGATTCAACACTATAACCTGGGGACTGTTATTGATAATGGAGTTGAATGCAGACGATTAGTGGACTATTATGCCCACGAAGTATGTGAAAATACCAATTATTCAAATAATCTTAAGACACTACGATTGTAAAAAGTAGCAATTATTCAAATAATTTTAAGACATTACGATTGTACTTGTTCAGTTCGTACTTGGGAAGTGTTTATGGCAGCTAAAAGGGCCCACATATTCAATGGGTTCAACATTAGAACGTGCGGACTGTTATTGATAAGGGAGTTGAATCCAGACAATTAGCGGGTTATTATCCTGACAAAGTAAGTCAAAATAATCATGGGAGGCAGTGAGAGTTAATCATGGGAGGCAGTGAAATGGGAAAGGCAAGCAGGTGTGTCAGTAGTGGGGCAAGATATCAGTTCAAAAGAGCCATCTTTTCTCTTTCATTTCTTATGAACCATTGCAGTTAATTATAAATAAAATAGTTTGTGATACTTATTGAGGTATCTCTGGATTTCTTGGATGCCCAAATATTGAGAACTCTTTAAAAATCCTTACTGCTGCAGAGTGAAAAGAACAATTTATCTGAGAAGCTTTTTCCTTGGACAATGGTGTTATGGTGCTTTCAAGGTGGAGAAAGTGCAGAAATTGCCTACGAAGGATATTCTGGTAGCTTGGTATGAGCCATGTAGTACATTATTATTGTAATTTTTCATGGTGGTTGGAAACCAGGAGATTCTTTAATAAATATTGATTAGCAAATTTCTTCTGAGCGAGGAATGTTCCCGAATTTTGATCCAGCAAAACATTTGTTTATTGCTAGGTTGCAATGTCAAAGAATAGGCTTCATATGTGCTAAATTGGAGGTGGGGGTTTCATTGCAGGCTATTGTAGAAAAAAATTCCAACGTTTATCAGGTGTCAATCATAATTATTTAACTCACACTAAAGGACCAATGTCAATCCACTAATGTTGTAAACAATTTAAGTTTAAACACGGAAGGTCACACCTGAATGCTGAAGGCAATTTGTTTTTGCAAGCAAGCATTCGTTGTTTCATTAAAAGTTAAGGTTCTAATGGAGGAGGAAACATATTTAATGGTATTGACCTTTATGTTTCCCAGTGCCCAGGATAATAAAAGATAGGAAAAGGTAATAAAACGTTAAGGATATATTTAAGGTGCGCGATGCATTACTCCCAGCTTCGGTGGTATATCTACTTACGAGATGTCAATGTTACTGCAAGTGGAAACGCTGGCAAGGAGTTTTTGAAGAAGCAATAGCGGCTTCTGGCGGACTTGGAATTCTTTGGATTCCTACATTAGTAAACATCACGGCTGAAGGATCTGGGAACAATTGGTAGGTATGGAAGGGAGTTTTCCCTCTAGTCGGTGTTTATTTTTGATTAATATATACGGCCCAATGGGATGTATTTTGAAGAAGAGGTTATGGGAAACACTTGTTTAGGATTCTTTCCGTCCTTTCAGATTCCTTGGTAATGATGGGATGGGACTCTTAACACAATTCTAAGTAACAGAGACAAAAAGAAGAAGAAGAGGAATTAGAAGGAAAACACAATAGCAAAATGATTTCACAGATTTTATTGATAATTGGGGGTTGATTGATATAATCACAATACACATGGATCAATAGAGGGTTTTGTTTTAACAATATTTTTGAAAGATTGGATAGATTTGTGAGCAACAATAATTAGTTAGATGCACCTCACCAATTGGTAAGTTGGATATAATCTCAATACACATGGATCAATAGTAGGTTTGGTTTTTACAATATTTTTGAAAGATTGGATAGATTTGTGAGCAACAATAATTAGTTAGAGGCACCTCATGAATTGGTAAATTCGATTTTACCATTTCTGGGTCGGATCATTTTCCAATCCAAACCCTTATCATGGAAGAGAGACACCCACATAGATACCTTTCAAATGTGAAAATATGTCGCTGGATGAACCTACTTTTCTTTCCTTGGTTGAAAGCTGGTGGAAGGTTCCCCTTCAACAAAAAGGCACGAACATGTTTCTCTCACAAGAAACTATGTGATACCTTTCAAATGTGAAAATATGTGGCTGGATGAACCTACTTTTCTTTCCTTGGTTGAAAGCTGGTGGAAGGTTCCCCTTCAACAAAAAGGCACGAACATGTTTCTCTCACAAGAAACTATGTACTACGAAGGGGAAAATCAAACAATGGAACATGCTTCAATTTGAAAACATTTTAGAAAAAGAAAGAGTGAAGGCAGAAATGAAGAATTTAAATGAAGGAATAATGTTAAGAAAATCAAACAATGGAAAATGCTTCAATATAAGAACATCTTCGAAAAAGAAAGAGTGAAGGCAGAAATGAAGAATTTAAATGAAGGAATAATGTTAAGAAAATCAAACAATGGAACATGCTTCAATATAAGAACATCTTCGAAAAAGAAAGAGTGAAGGTAGAAATGAAGAAATAATGCTAAGAGGAATGGATCAAGTTGCATATTATAAATAAAAAGAGCTCTCAACCTTGTATATAGAGTTATATCGAAGATAAATCTAGGGGGCATTTGCTTAAAAGATGGGGATAAAAATATCAAATATTTTAACAATACAACCGGATTAAGGAAGAGAACCGATAAAATATAACCCATCTTTAGTTGTGATGGTAGACTTCTTAATGATTCAAAGAATATTAGTTTAGAAGCAAGAAGCTTTTTTGAGGATCTCCTCAATAATACAAGAGTTAGATTTATGGAACCAAAAGGAACTATTGAACAACATAGTTTGGTGATTGAAGAATAGAATAAAATGCTCATAGAAGCATTTATTGAAGAGGAAATCAAGTTGGTTCTTGCTCAACTTCATCTAGACAAAGCTCTTGGGCTGGAGGGGTTCCTTGCAAGCTTCTTTCATATATTTTGGGGTTTTATTGGAAAAGTCATTTGGGAAGTAGTAGAAGAATCCAAAAAAACACAAAAAAATGTTGAAAGATTTGAAGAATATCATATCGCCCTCATCCTTAAGAAAGATGTGGTTTCTTCCTTTGATGACTATCAATCCATTTCAATATGTAACACAATATACATAATTGTATCTAAAGCAATGACCAATAGATTGAAACTATTGCTTCCAAACATTATTTTGAAAGAACAAAATGGATTTGTTCTCAATAGGCCCATAATAGATGGAATAATTATCACTCATAAGCTCTCCATGCAATTTACACTAGGAAAGAAATCAAAATGAATGTGAAGTTGGATATAGGTAAAGCTAATGGTGGAGTTGATTAGCTCATCTTAATAATAATTATGAAAGAGGTTGGGTTTTGTAATCACCAAATAGATTGGGTGTTTAAGTGTGTTTATAGCCCTAGATTCTTAGAGATTGTGAATGGAAATCCATTGGGCTTCTTTGATTCTTTAAGAGGCCTTAGACAAGATCCCATTTCCCTATTTCTTTTCATAATAATGGTAGAAGCTTTGGGAAGATCAATTTAGATGACACACAACAAGAGACTATGGAAAGGACTCAAGATCAATAGTGAAGTAACTGAATTATCCCATTAGCAATTTATAATGACACCATTTTCTTTGGTGAGGTGAGTATGTGTGAGGCTTTTCAATTGAAAGACATTATGGGGAAATACACTAAAGTCCAGGGAAAGTATAAATGAGTCAAAGAATTTCTTTTTCAACACCACGATGCATCCACAAAGACAAATAAGGAGTTGTTTGACAAACATTTAGGCATTTTGTTATTTAATGGAGCATGTAGAACATATTTAAAAGTTTAGTGGGGAAATGTAAAACCAAAATGACACATTGGAAAGGAAGATGACTATCCTTTGTAGGAAGGATTTTAATGTTGAAAGTGTTGTACCCCAAATTATAAATTTTGTTACACTTAGGCATTTTGAAGAAATGAGTCGAAATACTGTTAAATTTGTCAAAATGGTCAAAATTGGGATTTGCATGTCATGCATGGAGGCCAAAAACTTGAAATTTTCAAAATCTGACAATCTGGGTTGGCTCAAAACCATCAAACCTACAAAACCCAGATTTCAGTTTTTCGTCCCTAAATTTTAGGAAAATTTCTATTTTTAGTAGTTTTCTAAAAATAGAAACTTTTTATGGGTTTCTTAAGAAACGAATACTTGTCAAATTTTCTAAAAATAGAAAGTTTGGCTTTTAGGGTTAAGACTGATTTTGATTGGCTTAAAATACTTCCTCGTTAGGCTGGTGCAGTCAGAATCACAAAAAGATCAGTTTTATCGTACTGGGTCTATTCTGCTTTTTCAAAAGCTTTTTCTGGAGAACCAAGGTCATCAATGGAGGTGAGTCAACTGTTAGGTGTAAGAATTAGATGTTCAAGCTTCAAACAAAAGCCGTCAACGAGGAACGTGCATGAAAAAACGAGGGGCAGAGAAAGGAAGATTGAAAAATTAAAAAATACAAAAAATTGACTAAGGCTGGTGAATCCAGGTGCCCCTGCTCAATTTGGGCGCCCATACTTCAATGCCTTAGAATTTTTTTTGTTCTAGCGATCAGCAGCAGTTAAGGCACGCCAAATGAGGTAGAAGTTGAAAATTACATAAAAAAGGCTGTCTGCCAACCATGGGCGCCCTTGAAGGAGAATGGCGCCCAACTTTTCAAGGGATCAAATGTCAGAGTTAGGGTTTCTGCCTCCAGACCATTGTTGCTTAGAGTCCTCTTGGCTCCGCAGCGAATCAATCGGCATGATCATTTGACCATTCAGTCAACCAAAATCTCAAATCAAACGAAAAAGTCTTGAAGAAGTAGCAAACTAGGAAGGTTAAAAACTGTGAAAAAATGACTAAGTCTGGGAGTGTTAGGTGCCCCAGGCAGTCAGGGGTGTCCAAGGATTTGAGTGCTCAAAAGATAAAATTAGGGTTTGCAGTCCCCAACAACTTTTTTCTAGATTCAGTCCAGCTCTGCAATGGATTCAACATTGAGCTCGTCAGATTTGTTCATCGTCGGATATCACAAAATGATTAGAGGGGTAAAATTGTGCAGAATGAAGAAAATCAAAAGCAAAGACGAAAATTGTTAAAAATTGACTAACTTTGGTGAAGTTGGGCGCCCCAAAAGAAGAAGGGTGCCCAAGCTTTTGAAGATCCTGATCAACTTTTCTGGAGACATCACTCCCAGGAGACCCCCCTCAAAATCTTCTCAGTTATCTGACGAGTACAACCGTCAGCCTATCGGAGCTCCGGATCATCCGAAATGGTCAGATCGTCTGAAGGGGAGGAGATAGTATATAAATCTAAAAAAATGTGAAAAATGGTTAAGTCTGGTGATCATGGGTGCCCCTGGAGAAGAAGGGCGCCCAACATTTTGAGGGGTCTGATGAATCTTTTATGAAAATTTGCCTCCAAGACAACTTCGTCAGATCTACTCTAGCTCTACGATGAGATCCTCCATCAGTTCACATGATACTTTGAGTACTTAGAAATCAAAGATCAACGAGAGGTCAAAATCAAGCAAAAAAGTTGAAAATTCAAGAAATTGGACTAAGTCTGCTAGGAAAAAGTGCCCCAAGCTAAGAAGGGCACCCAAGGCTCAATGCCTTAGTCACTTTTTCCAAAATTTTAAAGTTTCCATCTTTCGATATTCAAACAACGTGCACATTCAACGAACCTATCCGGGATTGGCTTTGAAAGATTTAAAAGCAAATGAAAGCAGATTTTTCTCGACCACAACTTATTTAAAGAAGATTTTGTCTTTCATTATTCATTTTTGCAGGTTGGAGTCCAGAGCATGAAGATTTTCTCTTTTTCCTCAACGAAGATTTGAAGATCCAAACGACATGCTTTTTCGGTATTCTTCGTGTTTCTGAGATCAATGAGAAAAAATGAATGCTTTTTCATAATCCAAACTTCTAGGGCGTTGCTCTTTCAAAACAATCACTCAACTTTCTCCATATTTGATCACATTGGTCTCTCTACTTTTTTTTCCTCTTGAGCATTAAGAATTTTTTCCCTCTTCTAGAAATTGCTTTTTAAGGATGGATTTAGCTTTTTCAGTTTCCAAGCATCTAGGTTTCTCCAGAATGTGATTTTCTACAAAACCCAGGTCACAACTTTTTTGGAGAAATTGTTTTTTCAAAGACAGAACAACATTCTATTTTCAGGAGCATTTTCCACTCGAAAAACAAGAAATAAATCATCTTTTTGGTGGATATGGTTAGGATTCAAAGCGACGATCTTCTTTCATCTTTCTTTCAACTTTCTTTCTATTCTTGTCTCAATTCTTATCCATTCTTTGAGGATAGAAAGAAAACAGTTGTAACGAGTTGGCACTTTCCATTTTTAGATGCTTTCTAAGTTTTAGATGTTTTATCTTTTCTAGGATTAGAAATAAAGCTTGCATGTTGGCAAGCAGTAGTTGTAAAAGCAAGGAGATTTTAGGGTTCCCTACTCCTCTGCTTAGTTATAAATAAGAGCAGTGTTTGCTCATTTTAGTTTAGCCATGCTAGTGATAACAAGACACAAGTGCCTTTAGTGCCTTCTCTTTGTTATTCAGTGTTGTTCAGAACCGTGCTTGTGATAGCATAATCACTGAGTTTATGCCTTCATGTTTGTTATCGACGAGTGTCAGTTCACTTTGTGTAAAGAGAAAGTTTGCATGCCTCCTTAGCTACAAATCCTTGTTTAGTGCATTTGTTTTGTGTCAATTGTAATCTGGTTTGATCGCATGTTGCAAGTATTTTGCTACAACATGTTGTCCCAGAATTGTAACTTTGTGCCAGAATTTTGAGTAAATAAAGTCCTGAGCGTGCTTTGCTGCCCCGATATAAAAATCTCAGATTTTCATTTATTGTTTTGTGCTAGAAGTGTGAGGAAATAAAGTCTTGAGCGTGCTTTGCTGCCTTGATATAAAGTCTCATATTTCCGTTTATTGTGTAATTCTTTTATGATCTTTTTTTCAGCTTGCATTGAAAGTTAGTAGATGTATGTTGAGGAAAGTTTATTCAAGTATCTTTGTCATAAAATCAATCTCATCCATTTCTAAACTCTCTTGCTCTGCGTTTATTTGAGAGGATAGAAACGTTTTAGCGTAAGTTAAGTTGTAGTTGTCAAGTTTCATTTAAAGGGAAAACCTCAGCTGCAACATCTAGAGTTCTATAACCTTGTGTTCTCGCAGCTGAACCAAAAAGATAGGCAAAATTAGTTTTAATTTACTTACTCTATGCAACTCAGCAAAAGAGGGAGCTTCCCCTCCTAATTTGAAGAGCACTTTACTGTACATAGCTGTCCATTTCCAAAACGCACTCCAGAGGTGCGATTTGAAACACCAACATAAAGTAGTGATCTTGGCAATCCCAATTGATTTCATGTATTGCTTGAGAATTCTTAGAAAAATATATATGAAGAAGATCCCACTATTCAAATGGGACACAATATGCACTCCTAAAGAGGCTAGTGGAGTAGGATTGAGATAATGTGGCTTCCAAAATCATGCTTTGGGGGCAAAGTTAATTTGGAATATCTTTGATAGGCCTAAATCAAAGTGCTCCAAGATTCTTTGAAGTGTCTTGAATCCTAAGATCCTAATCACATCCTCATGGTGGCTAATCATCCTAGAGTATCCCACCTTCATATTTTTATGCTTTCCTACATGAATATAATTAGCAATCACTTGAGAGGTAAATTGTGGTTGAGATATTAAATTTTGGGAAGATTCATAGAGTGGATATCAAAATATATTTGAAATGTAGGACTTGGCCTCAACAATGGCCATATTGTCTATGGAATGTGAATTAAAGGTAAGGTATTATTTCACTTGGTTAATAGTTTTGGTCACAATGAGTTAGAATAGAAGGATGCAAGTGGACTTGAAACCCATAGATCAATTAGTAACACTCAAAAAATAACAAAAAAATGTTTTTATTAAAGAGGATTGGGATACACTAAAGTGGCATTTTTCAAAAATAGGAAGTACACTACCATGTTGATCCATAAGGTGGTAGAAGCATTCATATTAAATAGACATTGACCATCTTGTTCATGCTTGAATAAGTTTAGCCTTCTCAAAGTTGGTGCATTTGCATAATTTTCCATTCATAAGAAAATTCTTACATTAGACAAGATTCCAAAATTAGTTTTACGGGTCCCTCAAAATTTTACCTAGGTGGTGAGATATAGGAAACAATTAATCACCTCATAGTTAATTTATTTTTCACAACAAAATATTGGCAATGGTTGTGTAAGGCTACACTAGTTTGGTGCACTCCCTCATGATCTTTTAGCAAATCCTAAAAGGTTCCAACACTTTTGTGCCTTTGGATTATTTCCCCATCACTATTAATTTGGGAAGTTTGGAAAGAGAGGAATAGGAGAATATTCATGGATAAATTATTTGAAGAAAAATGTTTTGGACTAAGCTAGAGATGACCATCGAAGAAGTTACTCAAGTTAGAGTGGCAAACTAGTCATCTAAAAGTAAGAAATTATCTTCTTAGGATAGTGACATTTTGAAGAATTGGAAAGGACGAAAAACCCTCCCCATTCATGGTGAGGGTTCAATCTTTGCCTCACTTCATAAGAATGCAAAATTGTCTCCTCCCAATTCAATATGGATGAAATTTAACCTCAATAAAACAATAAGAGGGAATCTAGGAAACTTAGGTGTCAATTGCATTGCTTGTAAAGAGTAAGGTTAATTAATATGTATAGGATCAAAAATGTTGAAAAATGGTTCCAATAATGAGGTATAAGCACATTCCCTTGCAAAAAATTTGGGATAAATGTGTAGATTAAATAAGACTTGCATGTGGACCTACATGGGTTGATACATTGTTGGTTAACAAATTAGTCACTATTTAAAATCTGTAAATTACACTCTATATGCTCGAATATAGGAATAATTGTTACCATTAGTTAGGAAAATTATTTTGTATTAAAATAATTCTCCTCTAAATTTTAGAGGTACAACTCCCTTGTTAGATGGAAATTTATTCTTTTTTGAATTTAAAATCTACATCAGGTGTGCTTTAACCAAAAAGCAATGAAAGGTCAAGATAATACTGTTTTATAAGATTTAAAGAGTGATTTACACCACCAATAAAATTTCATATCACTTTAGAAAAAAAACTATCCATGAAACCAATTAGAATATAGGTTAATTTAAGTTCCAAAGGATATGAACCAATGAATTTATTAACTTAAAAAATAATTTCCAACTTGAGAAGATTCAACACTTAAAATAACTAATAAACATAAATATAATAACTAACAAAACCAATCATAACACATAGATCATAATAGATTTTATTCTAAATGTTAAAAAATGTATGCTCATAGACTTACAACATCTTCTCAAAATGTACAAAAAAAATCTATTCTTTCCTGTATCACTTCTTTGATTACTTTTTCCAAAAAATTCTAAGAGTCAACACAATATCTTATCTAATATATATTTTGAACACACCCTGATACTAAGAGGGAGGGGGGTGAATCAGTTTCTCAAGACTTAAACCCTTCAACACAATGCAAATACAAAATTTTAACAAGATCAACAACCCTTAACCAGATCAACAACTCTTAATCAATTCAACAACAATGAAAGATAAAGCAATGAACACACATGCACAAGATAGCACTAGATATACGTGAACAAACCAAGAAGGGAAAACCACAATGAGAAATATCACAATATATGAAGCTTAATGCTTACATAATTATAATTGTTTTAAGGCTCACTACTTAAGGAAGCTCACTGCTCCCTGAAAGACTTGCAAGCTAAGGTGCACAACCTTAGGGAAAGATACAAAGAACTTGCAGTATGAGGCGCACAATCGTAGGGCAAGATACAAGGACCTGTTGAAGAGACTCACTATCTGATAGCAGGATACATGAAGATTTATAATTACAACATATGTCAACAATACACTTTGCTGATTGAGGTGTTAAAATGCATATGAATTTTATTTTTTCACAACTTACTGCATCACACACTCGCACACCACCACTCATCTTGCAACTGATTTTTTCTTCCATTTATATCCTCCACAAGATCACAAAACACCAATTAGGTTGGCCAGAACAAAATACAAACAATGATCCCAACAAGCTGGCCACATAAACATAATTGTGGTGAAAGCGATCCTATCAAGAGGATATAGAGGACCAAAAAAAACTTATTATCTTCCAATATGATCCCAACAACACACACATTGGCGCACAACATCCCAAGTCTGAAACAAGGAAACATGTAGAAGAAGCGTGTAACACATTACCAATCGACCCAAAAACATAATTTTAATTGAATTTACTCAATATAGTTCTCAAAAAGATAGGGAAGGACCCAAACACAACTTAACACAACCTCAATTGTTGGCACAAACCCCCAAACACATAACACAAGCAAGAGAACAAGCCTTGTCGGCTAGACATCCACAAATTACCCAAAAAACCAACTCAAAATAATATGCGGTACCACAGAGATCAACCATTGATGTGCGAATCATAAAAGGATGTTCCATGAACATCCAACAACACTTCCAGATACTCCTTTCATGCTGTCATGCCACAAACAAACACTACAAACCAAACAAAAACATAACACTTCAACCCAAAAGCCTAGAAGACACAATCATGAGATAGAACATTAACAAACCAACTTGTGGTAAACACCATCACATGAAATATGAACCGAGACATTGCACAAACACTAAAAAAACTTCCACCAAGTTCCGAGAACAAAAAATGAAATGTGGAGAAATGCAAAGCATTTTCTAGACTTTCCCTGACAAGCAACAAAACTGCCAACCCACTGTAATTACCAATAACCTCCTTGACAACACTAGTGACCTGAAAATATAAGAGTACAACATCCACAAAATAAAAGAACTGAATCCCAAACCACAAGACCATATCTTCAAAGGCGGAGGAAAGTGAAGCATTCTCCCAAACAGTCTTCAAAACAATTTCTTGTAGCAAAATATTTCACCATTCGAAGGCCAAAAAATTCTTGTAGCATCACATACTTCCTTAGGAATAACAAGAGAGAGCATACAACATAATAGATACCATAAAAAACTCTCCAAATTTAGCATTACTTCTAATCCTCATCTTGATGCTTCTAATCCTCATCTTAATATATCATCATGATATCATCTTTCCTGACAACATACTCAATACTACTTTAATTGACAAAAAAAAAAGGCATGATATCCAAACATAAACATCAACATCATCACTGTTAGCACACCACCATAGTGTACCATCAATATAAAAATGTAAGCATCAATGCCAACCCAAGCTATGTGTTGACACAAGCATCAAACTAAGTGTCGACATCAATGAAAAATAATGCCAAGTATATGTGCAACAATCTCCCCTTTTGGCATTGATGGAAACATACACCTGCACATTCTCCCCCTTTGACATCAAGGAAAAAGGGCAAAGATCTCCATTTAAATAATCAACACATTTTCAACACCTGCACTTCTCCTTCAGACACTTATACATGCTCCCCCTATCAGCAACAACCAACCAACTACCTACTCTCCCTGAGAGATAACACACATCAATCTAGAAGAAAAGGATATGCCATGAATTTTCTCCCTCTGGATAGATGCACCATCTATGCATCTAGTTAGAAGAGGGAGGGGCAGTAACCCCTAACTTCTATTGGATATACTCAAAAATATCCTTTGAAAGCGCCTTAGCAAAGATGTCTGAAATTTGATACTTAGTAGGAACATACTCCAATATAAATTCTTGCTCTATAGCCTTTTCCCTTAGAAAGTGATACCAGATAGAAATATGTTTGGTCCTTGAATGCATCACCAGATTCTTGGAAATTTTTATTGCACTAGTATTATCACATAATATGGGAATGGGTTCATCATATACCACATTTATGTCCTTGAAAGTTTTCTTCATCCAAAGAACCTAGGTGCAACAAGATGTTGCAACAATATACTTAGCTTCTACTATGGATAAGGACACTGAGTCCTGCTTCTTACTAAACCAAGGGACCAGTTTGTCTCCTAAAAAACTTGCAATTCCATTGGTGCTTATTTGATCATCCACACATCCTACCCAATCAACAATAGTATAAGAACTCAAAGAAAATTTATCATCCTTCTTATACCACAAACCATAATTCAGAGTTCCCTTCAAATATCTGGATATTATTTTTACCGCATTCTCATGAATTTTCTTAGGATTATCTTGCTATCTAGCAACCAAACATACCACATGCATAATATTAGGTCTAGAAGCATTCAAGTACAATAAACCTCCAATTATAGACCTATAAAGAGTTTGATCAACTTCAAGTGACTCATCAATATTGCTCAAGTGACAACCGGTAACCATAGGAGTACTTATTGGTTTTGAATCCTCCATGCCAAACTTCTTCAACATCCCTCTAACATACTTATCTTGAGAAATAAAGATACCATCATCTAGTTGGAAAATTTGAAGCCCAAGGAAGAAAGACAACTCACCAATCATAGACATCTCAAACTATTTCTGCATATCTTCTGCAAACCTCTTACACATATTATCATCTCCACTAAAGATGATATCATCAACATGTACAATAAATCTCAAAATATTATCTTCCTCTATCTTAAAGTAAAGATTACTATTTGTAGTACCTTTCTTGAAACCTTTCTGAAGTAAGTACTTATCCAATTGAGCATACCAAGTTCTAGGAGCTTGCTTGAGTCCATACAAGGCCTTTTTGAGCCTGCAAACCATGTTTGGATCTTTTGATAGCTAGAAACCATTTGGTTTCTGAATGTTGATCTCTTCCTCTAAATTACCATTCAAGAAAGCTGACTTGACATCCATCTAATAGACTTTGAAATTCTTGTGAGCATAAAAGGAAAGAAACACCTTGATTGCCTCCATTCTGGCTACTAGAGAATTTTTTTCCTCAAATTCAATACCTTCAACTTGTGAATAACCCTTACATACCAATCTGGCTTTGATCCTCACTACTTCACCATCTTCATTCAACTTGTTTTCAAAAAACCCACTTTGTTCCTATAACATTCTTATTAGTTGGTTTGGGAACCAATTCCCATGCCAAATTATTTTCTGTCTAATTCAATTCCTTTGCTATTGCCTTCATCCATCCTTCATATTTGCTAGCATCAACAAAGGTTTTGGGCTGTACCTTTGAAAATAAACACTAATTCACTTACTCACTTTATTTTGCAAGCATTCCCCTAGTCTGTACACCCTCATTCTTATATCCAATGACCTAATATGCTGAATGGTTCTTTCGAACATACTTTGCTGGATTCTTAGGAACCTTTTTTGATTCTTTTTCATTTTCTTCTTTCTCTTCCTCTTCTTCAATGTAGGGAGGTATATTAGATCCGCAAACCTCTGGTTCTAGTGAGGTCTGACAATATTCATTTACCTCAACATTTTTTCTTTCAATCATCTCTCCCAATCTCTTATTGTAGCATCTATAGGCCTTGCTTTTGGTTGAGTAACCAAGAAAGATCCCTTCATCACACCTTGAATCAAAATTTCCAAGGTCTTCTTCATCTATCTTGATGTAGCATTTGCTGCAAAAAATCCTAAGGTATCTAACATGAAAGGCCTTCCATACCATAGTTCATACGGGGTCTTAGTGCTATTGACCCTCAAGTTTACTTTGTTAAGAAAGTAAACAACAGTGTGAACTGCTTCCTTCCAATACATATCAAGCTGATCTTCATCTTCCATCATTTTCCTATCCATCTCTTGCACAATCCTATTCTTCTTCTCCACTACCCCATTTTGCTGAGGGGTCCTAGGAACAAACATATGCATCCTAATACCCTTTCACATAGAGGACATAGTCTTGTTCTTTCCATCAATGGTTATAACACCCTTTCCAAAAATTTGCACTGACTCATCACCACCAAACTTGACAACTACACCATTCTAGTTCTTAAGGGTGATGAACCTCTCCTTTTCACTAGTCATGTGGTTAGAGAAACCACTATCAACCACCCAAGAATTTTCTTCTTCCTTTGCATGAAAGGAAATCCACACATCCATTGATTGTTCACTATCTTTGTCAGCTTGCAAGGTACCAAACTTATTACATTTTTAAACATCACCCTTTTTGTTACCAACTTTCAAGGCCATGAATAGGGTTTCATCATTCGAATCATTATCCCCATCTTCTGAGGAACAACTGCTCTCTTTGGAATAGAGAACCCTTTTGAACTTCTCTCTATTGTTGCTATCCTTTGATTCTTTAAAAGGACATTTAGAGGAAAAATGACCAATTCTTCCACAATTGAAACACTTAAAAGGTAGCTTACCTTTGTTGAAATTCATAAGACAACTAAGAGGGGGGTGAATTATTTGTACCAAATTAATTTTACTTCTAACCTTAATCAATTCCACTTTAACTTAATTTGTTATTAAGTGTAAACATGAAATGCACATAACAAAAAGAAAACACTAGAGACACCAAATTTACATGGAAAACCCAATGTGGGAAAAACCATGGTGAATATTAACTCACAACATAGTAGTAATGCAATATCAGATATAGAGGCTCACTACCAGAGGGCTCACTGCCCAAAAAGGACTCACTGTCCAGATACAAAGGCTCACTGCCTACAAATAGGACTCACTATCCAGAAGGAGGCTCACTACCTACAAAAAAAAAGATAAATGAGAAATCTACCACAATAGGTTCCACACATTCACAACTTGATCAAAGGATTGTAGACACCGTAAGCTCACTTCTTTCAAGAATTTAACACATCAAAGTACTGCTACCTCAATTCTCTCTTACACACTCTACTTTTCGCACTTGTTCACACGCTTCACTTGCTTTCCTTACAATTCACAACATATTGAATTGCTTTTATACCATCTTCAACCCTAGAAAATTTCTCCAAGGTCGGCTATACATCCTTCATTTTACAAATTCAAATTAGGTCGACTACTCAATATTCCCGTGGTGGATAAGAATGAGAGAGGACCAATTACATATTTAATTAGGACCCAAACAACATCTTGGATCAATCACATGCTTCCTTAATCGATGCATAACGTGTAGACATTAGGTTAGCCAAACCTAATGAAAACACAAATGAACTTTGAAGTATGTGCATCTACAACGAGATGATCACACGTGGATCACCCAATACGCTTCACCAAACACTGGAACACTTCTTAGAAACCATCAGATACATCCGTAGCAACTGCAACAATCTTCATCCACATAACACTCTTCAACAGTCCAACCAGACCGAGCAGACACACATCGAAGCTCTGGAACAAGCCTTCTAGAGCACCAAACCACAAGCGTGTTATCTAGAACACAGGATACATCAGGATTAACCTTCTTGCAGATCCACAAGATCTAAAATGAACCACTAGAAGACTTTGGAGCAAAATTATCTCTCCCAGTCCATAGAAAAATAGTTCTACCAAACGGGTTCACACACCGGTGAACACATCTTTCACTCTCCATTGACCCATAAGCTAAAACTCATGATATATTATCCATTGAAGCTCATGAACACTGCCCCAAATCCACACAAGCATAGGATCAACACATAATAAATGCATAGCTTATTACCGAAGCATACTCATAACACACAATCAACACTGTCTTCATTATTTCTTAGTTTTCTCAAAAGCACTTGGCAACAACACATCTGTAAAATTATAAATATAGCTCCATGTACTCTCAACACTTCTACAGTATCTCAAATATACATGTACCACCTGCAATCACTCTAAACCATGTTGTCATCAATGACAACAATAATGAAAAAACCACCAAACACGTCCATACTTGCAACAACCTTTATATTTTCCAGTGCCTTTCTTCACTCTTCTCACAAAGTTCACTTCTACCTCATCAAATTCAACATTCAAATCAATTGTTTCATCTTCTGCCTTCTTATTGACTTTGAATGTTGCTTCCTTATTTGGATCATCTTTGTCAAATTCTCTCATTTCAAAGGCTATGAGAGAACCAAAAAATTGATTTAATAGATACTCATCCAAGTATTTAGACTCCTTAATAACATATACCTTATGATTATAAGTTTTAGGGAGGGATCTCATAAATTTCTTCACAATCTCATCTTCTTCCACTTCTCCACCAAGACCTTTGATGCCAAAAACCACTTCATCCACTTGAAGCATGAAACTAGCAATATCTTCATGCTTTGTCATCCTCAGAGTCTCATTTCTCTTGAAGTTTTACATCTTGACTTGCTTCACTTTATTATCTCCTTCATAAATCTTTCTAAGCTTTTCCAAGACATCCTCAACAAAACTGTAATTCATCACCTTTAGAAGTTCTGAATCTACTAACCTATTCATAATAGCATTATTTGCCTTGGAATTTTTCTCATATAGTCTACTATCAGCTGGATCTGTTGGAGTAATAGTAGGAGTAGTGTAAATATCCTTGAAAAGGGTATGTGTAGGATCATCATGGAAAAAATAGGCCCTTAAGTGGCAATGAAAATTCAAAAAAATTAGAGTTAGACAACTTGACGTAAAAATTTGAATAAGTTATCTATATTATTTCAAAAATATGTAAAAATAGAATCTATGAAAAATTTAATGTAGTTTCTAAACTACTAGGTTAATTTTTGTAAAAAAAAAATCTATTTGGTGAAAAATTGAAATTTCAATGCAGTAGTACTTAAATTTCAAGGAAAAAATAAGAAGTAGGTGTCTGTCTGACCACCCTAACCATAATAAAATGATAATATTTTTTTACAATATTTTAGATATAAGTAGAAGACTCATGTCCAGATGTGATGCGTATTTTTTGTAAATTTTTTTCAAGTAAATAATTAATTATGAATTTTTTATTACAACTTTTAAAAAATATAAAAACTCATATGTCTGACCACCTTAACTTGGTCAAAACTTCATGATTTTTTATTTATTTATAATCCTATAGTATTCCAAGCATAGAATGTGACACATGTTTTGGATTCAAAAAATGTGATACCGTTTGAAAGCTATAAATGTTTTTCTATCAGGCTATCAATCATGACTTTAGTCGTAATTCTAATAGAAAATGAATAATAATTATTTATTAGATTCAAAATAAAGTATAATTTATATTGGTAGAAAGCTAAGAAGCTCCTTTACAAACCCTTTTCGTTTCATCAATTTTGGCTAAAATAAAAGTCGTTAGCCACATGGGCGAAGTCTAGAAAATCAGGGTAAGTTGTTAAACATGTTTTTCGTGTTGACTTCTTAGGATTGGCAGGTCCAAACCAAATTGCAAAGCAAGCCCAAGCCTAATCCCTAGGCATTAAATTTTGTGTCATCAAATCGGATATCCATTTTGAATCCGATATCTGATATGTTTTAGATATGAGTTTTAAAAAAATTATACAATTTTTAATATATGATTTCAAAAATGCAATAAAGTTTATAATTTAATATATATAATATACAATATAGTTTATAATGTAATATATAATATACAATTTATGATAATTTCTTACTGAATTATGTATAATATTTAAATATTTTAGTTAATTTATAAATATTTAAATATATATATATTACTAATATATATATATATATATTACTAATATATATAAAATATTTAAACATTATCTCTTTCCCTCTCTCTCTCCACCTCTATCTCTCCCAAGTCTCTCACTCAATCACTCCTCTCTCTCTCTCTCTATCCCTCTATCCCTCAACCCTATCTCTCCCTCTCTCCCTCCCACTCTCCCTCTCTCCTTCCCACTCTCCCTCTCCTTCTCCCACTCTCCCTCTCTCACTCTCCCACTCTCCCTCTAAACCATATCTCTCTCCCTCTCCCCCTCTCCCTCCCCCACTCTCCCTTTCTCCCTCTCACTCTCACACTCTCCCTCTCTCCCCCTCTCTCTCTCTCCCTCCAACT
>CM021107.1:8621083-8651849 GCA_007115665.2 Sequoiadendron giganteum
TATCATCAACATGTACAATAAATCTCAAAATATTATCTTCCTCTATCTTAAAGTAAAGATTACTATTTGTAGTACCTTTCTTGAAACCTTTCTGAAGTAAGTACTTATCCAATTGAGCATACCAAGTTCTAGGAGCTTGCTTGAGTCCATACAAGGCCTTTTTGAGCCTGCAAACCATGTTTGGATCTTTTGATAGCTAGAAACCATTTGGTTTCTGAATGTTGATCTCTTCCTCTAAATTACCATTCAAGAAAGCTGACTTGACATCCATCTAATAGACTTTGAAATTCTTGTGAGCATAAAAGGAAAGAAACACCTTGATTGCCTCCATTCTGGCTACTAGAGAATTTTTTTCCTCAAATTCAATACCTTCAACTTGTGAATAACCCTTACATACCAATCTGGCTTTGATCCTCACTACTTCACCATCTTCATTCAACTTGTTTTCAAAAAACCCACTTTGTTCCTATAACATTCTTATTAGTTGGTTTGGGAACCAATTCCCATGCCAAATTATTTTCTGTCTAATTCAATTCCTTTGCTATTGCCTTCATCCATCCTTCATATTTGCTAGCATCAACAAAGGTTTTGGGCTGTACCTTTGAAAATAAACACTAATTCACTTACTCACTTTATTTTGCAAGCATTCCCCTAGTCTGTACACCCTCATTCTTATATCCAATGACCTAATATGCTGAATGGTTCTTTCGAACATACTTTGCTGGATTCTTAGGAACCTTTTTTGATTCTTTTTCATTTTCTTCTTTCTCTTCCTCTTCTTCAATGTAGGGAGGTATATTAGATCCGCAAACCTCTGGTTCTAGTGAGGTCTGACAATATTCATTTACCTCAACATTTTTTCTTTCAATCATCTCTCCCAATCTCTTATTGTAGCATCTATAGGCCTTGCTTTTGGTTGAGTAACCAAGAAAGATCCCTTCATCACACCTTGAATCAAAATTTCCAAGGTCTTCTTCATCTATCTTGATGTAGCATTTGCTGCAAAAAATCCTAAGGTATCTAACATGAAAGGCCTTCCATACCATAGTTCATACGGGGTCTTAGTGCTATTGACCCTCAAGTTTACTTTGTTAAGAAAGTAAACAACAGTGTGAACTGCTTCCTTCCAATACATATCAAGCTGATCTTCATCTTCCATCATTTTCCTATCCATCTCTTGCACAATCCTATTCTTCTTCTCCACTACCCCATTTTGCTGAGGGGTCCTAGGAACAAACATATGCATCCTAATACCCTTTCACATAGAGGACATAGTCTTGTTCTTTCCATCAATGGTTATAACACCCTTTCCAAAAATTTGCACTGACTCATCACCACCAAACTTGACAACTACACCATTCTAGTTCTTAAGGGTGATGAACCTCTCCTTTTCACTAGTCATGTGGTTAGAGAAACCACTATCAACCACCCAAGAATTTTCTTCTTCCTTTGCATGAAAGGAAATCCACACATCCATTGATTGTTCACTATCTTTGTCAGCTTGCAAGGTACCAAACTTATTACATTTTTAAACATCACCCTTTTTGTTACCAACTTTCAAGGCCATGAATAGGGTTTCATCATTCGAATCATTATCCCCATCTTCTGAGGAACAACTGCTCTCTTTGGAATAGAGAACCCTTTTGAACTTCTCTCTATTGTTGCTATCCTTTGATTCTTTAAAAGGACATTTAGAGGAAAAATGACCAATTCTTCCACAATTGAAACACTTAAAAGGTAGCTTACCTTTGTTGAAATTCATAAGACAACTAAGAGGGGGGTGAATTATTTGTACCAAATTAATTTTACTTCTAACCTTAATCAATTCCACTTTAACTTAATTTGTTATTAAGTGTAAACATGAAATGCACATAACAAAAAGAAAACACTAGAGACACCAAATTTACATGGAAAACCCAATGTGGGAAAAACCATGGTGAATATTAACTCACAACATAGTAGTAATGCAATATCAGATATAGAGGCTCACTACCAGAGGGCTCACTGCCCAAAAAGGACTCACTGTCCAGATACAAAGGCTCACTGCCTACAAATAGGACTCACTATCCAGAAGGAGGCTCACTACCTACAAAAAAAAAGATAAATGAGAAATCTACCACAATAGGTTCCACACATTCACAACTTGATCAAAGGATTGTAGACACCGTAAGCTCACTTCTTTCAAGAATTTAACACATCAAAGTACTGCTACCTCAATTCTCTCTTACACACTCTACTTTTCGCACTTGTTCACACGCTTCACTTGCTTTCCTTACAATTCACAACATATTGAATTGCTTTTATACCATCTTCAACCCTAGAAAATTTCTCCAAGGTCGGCTATACATCCTTCATTTTACAAATTCAAATTAGGTCGACTACTCAATATTCCCGTGGTGGATAAGAATGAGAGAGGACCAATTACATATTTAATTAGGACCCAAACAACATCTTGGATCAATCACATGCTTCCTTAATCGATGCATAACGTGTAGACATTAGGTTAGCCAAACCTAATGAAAACACAAATGAACTTTGAAGTATGTGCATCTACAACGAGATGATCACACGTGGATCACCCAATACGCTTCACCAAACACTGGAACACTTCTTAGAAACCATCAGATACATCCGTAGCAACTGCAACAATCTTCATCCACATAACACTCTTCAACAGTCCAACCAGACCGAGCAGACACACATCGAAGCTCTGGAACAAGCCTTCTAGAGCACCAAACCACAAGCGTGTTATCTAGAACACAGGATACATCAGGATTAACCTTCTTGCAGATCCACAAGATCTAAAATGAACCACTAGAAGACTTTGGAGCAAAATTATCTCTCCCAGTCCATAGAAAAATAGTTCTACCAAACGGGTTCACACACCGGTGAACACATCTTTCACTCTCCATTGACCCATAAGCTAAAACTCATGATATATTATCCATTGAAGCTCATGAACACTGCCCCAAATCCACACAAGCATAGGATCAACACATAATAAATGCATAGCTTATTACCGAAGCATACTCATAACACACAATCAACACTGTCTTCATTATTTCTTAGTTTTCTCAAAAGCACTTGGCAACAACACATCTGTAAAATTATAAATATAGCTCCATGTACTCTCAACACTTCTACAGTATCTCAAATATACATGTACCACCTGCAATCACTCTAAACCATGTTGTCATCAATGACAACAATAATGAAAAAACCACCAAACACGTCCATACTTGCAACAACCTTTATATTTTCCAGTGCCTTTCTTCACTCTTCTCACAAAGTTCACTTCTACCTCATCAAATTCAACATTCAAATCAATTGTTTCATCTTCTGCCTTCTTATTGACTTTGAATGTTGCTTCCTTATTTGGATCATCTTTGTCAAATTCTCTCATTTCAAAGGCTATGAGAGAACCAAAAAATTGATTTAATAGATACTCATCCAAGTATTTAGACTCCTTAATAACATATACCTTATGATTATAAGTTTTAGGGAGGGATCTCATAAATTTCTTCACAATCTCATCTTCTTCCACTTCTCCACCAAGACCTTTGATGCCAAAAACCACTTCATCCACTTGAAGCATGAAACTAGCAATATCTTCATGCTTTGTCATCCTCAGAGTCTCATTTCTCTTGAAGTTTTACATCTTGACTTGCTTCACTTTATTATCTCCTTCATAAATCTTTCTAAGCTTTTCCAAGACATCCTCAACAAAACTGTAATTCATCACCTTTAGAAGTTCTGAATCTACTAACCTATTCATAATAGCATTATTTGCCTTGGAATTTTTCTCATATAGTCTACTATCAGCTGGATCTGTTGGAGTAATAGTAGGAGTAGTGTAAATATCCTTGAAAAGGGTATGTGTAGGATCATCATGGAAAAAATAGGCCCTTAAGTGGCAATGAAAATTCAAAAAAATTAGAGTTAGACAACTTGACGTAAAAATTTGAATAAGTTATCTATATTATTTCAAAAATATGTAAAAATAGAATCTATGAAAAATTTAATGTAGTTTCTAAACTACTAGGTTAATTTTTGTAAAAAAAAAATCTATTTGGTGAAAAATTGAAATTTCAATGCAGTAGTACTTAAATTTCAAGGAAAAAATAAGAAGTAGGTGTCTGTCTGACCACCCTAACCATAATAAAATGATAATATTTTTTTACAATATTTTAGATATAAGTAGAGGACTCATGTCGGATGTGACCTTCCATTCCTTCTTTCCACTATGTCCATTCACTGTTCTTCTTCACCTATTTCATTCCATCTGTCCATTCCATCTTTCTCCAGCTATCCATCCACCTTTCCTTCCTTCCTTCCATTCTTCCATTCCACTGTCCTTCCTTCCATTTCCATCATTTCCATCATTTTCCTTCCATCCATTAAATTATTCCTTATATTTCATGTCCTTTCCTTTCCTTCCATTTGTATTATCCATGTTCCTCCATTTCATCCATCTCCCATTAAATATTCCACTATTTTATATATTTCCATCTTCCATATATATATGTTTATATACTGTCTTCATTATATTCATCTTCATCTTCTTTCTCTCTTTTCTATATATATATATTACTATATATATAAATATTCCTCTCTCTCTCCTTATCTCTCCCCCAAGTCTCTCCTCCTCTCTCTCTCTCTCATCCTCTGTCCCTCCTTCCTCCTCTCACCTCTCCATTTTCTCCTCTCTCACTCTCTCTCTCAGTGTCTCTCTCTCTCCTTGTCTCAGCTCTCTCAGTTGTCCTCTCTCCTGTCTCCACTGGGCCACTGTCTCTCTCTCTCTCTCTCGGTCTCTCTCGGTCTCCGTCTCTCGTCTCGTGTCTCCTCTCCTCTCTCTCTCTCTCTCTCCTTCCTCTCTCTCTCTCTCTCTCCTTCTCTGTCGTGCTGTCCTCTCCTCTCGGTCTCTCCACCTCTCTGTGTCTCTGTCTCTCCTCTTCCTCTCTCTCTCTCTCTCTCTCTCCACTCGGTGTCTCCACTGTCTCTCTCTCTCTCTCCTCAGTCTCTCGTGTCTCTCCACTCTCCACTCCTCTCTCTCCTCTCTCACTCCTTCTCCCTCTCTCCCTCGCCCTCTCTCTCTCTCCCTCTCCCTCTCCCTCTCTCTCTCCCTCTCCCTCTCTCTCTCTGCCTCTCCCACTATCCTCCCTCTCTTCCCCTCCCTCTCTCACTCTTCCAATCTCCATCCCACTCTCCCTCTCCCTCTCCATATCAATCTCCCACTCTCCTCCATCTCTCCCCCTTCCTCTCTCGCTCTTCCACTCTCCCTCCCTCTATCTCTCCCTTCCACTCTCTCCTCTCTCCTTGTCCCGTCTCTCAATATCCACTCTCCCTCTCCCCTCTCCTCTCTCCCTCCCACTCTCTCTCTTTCTCTCTCTCCTCTCTCTCTCTCTCTCTCTCTCTCTCCATCTCTCTCTCTCTCCCTCTCCCTCAACCCTAAACCCTCTCCATCTCCCTCTCTGTCTCTGTCTTTGTCTCTGTCTCTGTCTCCCCCTCTCCCCCTCTCCCTCTCTCAATCTACCACTCTCTTACTCTCTACCATTAACCCTTAGGTCTATATGGGCACAAATCAAATATCTAGTTTGGATTGGATATTCGATTTGTGAAACTCCAATGTGTAGAGCTAGAATCTTACTATTGCAATTTAAAAAAAAATGTTTTCTATATCAGATATTCGATTGGATCGAATATCGGATTTTTGGGCCATAGAAAAACCCCATGTGGGCCATTTTTGTGCATTCCAACGGACCCTACATTCTGTTTACAACACTATAAAGGCAAAAAATGCGCAGTTTCAGACAGGAAGAGACAAAGATCAACTTTTTGGAGCATCTTGTACTCAAATTTTTCATAAGGAATGATTTTTTAGCATCTTTTATGAGGTATAATGGGGAGAAATAGTCATCACAAGCAAAAGCGTAAGAGAAAGCTTACAAAAGAAAAAATATTAGAATATAGACAAAGAGATAGAGAAGGTCATAGGAAGAAAAGACAAGGTATGTTAAATATTGGTGAACCTGAGCCCTATGGTCTTTCAAGTGAAGAGGAAATTGAATATGTTCAAGGTGAAAATGTTGAAATTGAAGATGTTGAACATGATATTGAAATTGGGAATGAAATTATTCAAATTGATATTGAAAATGTTCAAGGTCAAAATGTTGGAAATGAAGATGTTGAGCATAATATTGAAGCGAGTGTAAATTATGTTTCACCAGATTACATGAGAAATGAAGAACCTTGTGTGGAAGAAATAAATTCAAAATTCAAGACCTTCGAGGACCCCTAAATGGTTAGTTGAAATTGATGATCATTATAAACAATTTTGAAGGCAAGAGGTCAACACAAACTATTCGGTTGTGGGCTAGAAGACTTTTCAACCAATATTTTAGCAATAAGACATTGACCGAGCAATGCCAAATTTTTGTACAATTGCTAAAGATGCAAAAGATAAGACTTGTAAGCATCACGATTTTTGAGTAACAGTTCGTCAAAGATTGCTGTCTTTTAGCACTTTGGACTCTTAAGGGAAATTGTCGGTCCAATGTAGCTCGGAGTGATTCGACATATTCGGGTGCAAAAGAGGACCATACCTAGTGTAAATGTACCCATCTGAACATGTTGGAACAGTTCATTTGGTCGTACGAGTTGGAGAATGAAATTTGCACCACTTTGCAACTTTACATTGCTTGCATCTAGCAACTTTTCCCTCAACTGAAAACTCATCACCATGGAAAAATGCCTCTGAGATAGAAAAAACCAAGAGAGGTTATTGTAGATGGTCCCAACACAATCCCATATCCTCAGACAAAGAGTCTATAAGAATCACGGTTTTTGAGTAACAGTCCATCAAAGATTGCTTCCTTTTAGCACTTTGGACTCTTAAGGGAAATCGCCAGTCCAATGTAGCTCAGAGTGATTCAACATATTTGGGTGCAAAAGAGAACCATACCCAACATAAATGTATCCATTCGGACGTGTTGGAACAGTCTGTTGGGTCGTACGAGTTGGAGAACGAAAGTTGCACCACTTTGCAACTTTACACTGCTTGCATTTGGCAACTTTTCCCTGAACTAAAAACTCATCACCACGGGAAAATGCCTTTGAGATAGAAAAAACTGAGAGAGGTTATTGTAGATGGTCCTAACACAATCCCATATCCTCAGACAGAGAGTCTGTAAGCATCATGATGTCTGAGGAACAGTCTGTCAAAGATTGTTGCCTTTAGCACGTTGGACTCTTAAGGGAAATCGCTGGTCCAATGTAGCTCAGAGTGATTTGGCATATTTGGTTGTAAAAGAGGACCATAAATAGTGTAAACGTACCCATTCAGATGTGTTGGAACAGTCCATTTGGTTGTACTATTTGGAGAATGAAAGTTGCACCACTTTGCAACTTTACACTACTTGCATTTGACAACTTTTCCCTCAACTGAAAACTCATCACCATGGAAAAATGCCTCCGAGATAGAAAAAATTGAGAGAGGTTATTGTAAATGGTGCCAATGTGATCCCATATCCTCAACAAAGATTCTATAAGAATCATGGTTTCTGAGTAACAACACGTCAAAGATTGTTGTCTTTTAGCACTTTGGACTTATTCCCAACGAGTCATAGAACTCCCTCTTAAGGAAATCCTTATTAGGCCTGGTAGGGAAATCCTTCACATAGTGACCAAAATTCTCATATCTAAGGCATTGAACATGAGAGAGGTCCCACTTCTTCTTGAATGTAGGAGCACCATCTGATCCTTTATCTCTATTCCTCTTGAAGCATCTTTTTTTTCCTCCTTTTCCTTCCTTCTTCGAGGATTAAGCATAAAGAACATGAATTTATTCATTTTTAGGGCTTCGTCCAATACCTCTCATAGCCAACCTTGACTCCTCTTGAATACAGTCAGCCCTCAATCGATCAAACTTGGGAAGTTTCGATCTCGCATTGATTCCTTGAATGTAAGACTCCCAAGATGAAGGAAGACCATTAAGAGCCAACGTGGTCAAATCCTTGTCATCAACAATATGACCAATGGTAGAGAGTTGATCTCTCAATTCGAAAATCTTCATGAAGTAGGTGATGAAAATTATCCTTCCGCTATCTTAACATGATGAAGTTTTTGCTTCAAGGCTAGAGCATGACTTGTGTTGTTGATCTCATACATCTCCTCCAAAGTCTTAAGAATTTCTCTCGCTCTCTTCAACTTAGAGATGATAGGAACAATATGGCCCTTCACAAAATCAACTAACATCTTCTTCGCCTTGATATATTTCTTCCTCCATTGAACTTTCTCTTCCTCATCCGTAGGTTCAAAATTTTTTCTCTCCACACTCAACCAATTCATTTTCCTCCAAAGTGAGCATAATTCTGAATCTCCATGAAGTGAAGTTTGATGCTCCTTCGAGTCTATCCTCAAATTTTAAGACCATTCACCATCTTGACTAAGATAGAGATAGACAAAAAAAGAAAAGGGAGTAGAGGTATCATTGCAATAACAAATCTGATCATGATCTTTTCCAAACCTTCTATGATACCATGTTAGTGTTTTAATGATCAGATAATACAACTTGAAGCATGTAGAAAATGCAACACATAAGACAATAAACACAACAAGATACCTTGGGAAAACCCAACAAATATGTCTCTTATATAATGGAGGAATAAGAGCAGAAATTTGCTTACAACTCAGGCCTATCTCATGGTTGAATTTGATACAATGAATAATAGCACCTCTCCTAGATGCAAAGATACGATTGAATATGCTTCTCCTTGAAATTGGCCTGCTGCTGCTCAAGTGCGAACTTCTGCTTGGAATGTGAATTATGCTGAATGAACTTGATTGAGGAAATTAACAAACATCACCTTGAATTTATACAAAATAAGGTGACTCTTCAAAGAGGTCGACCTCTCTTGAAAATAATAAATTACAAAATAATATCAAGGAAGGTCAGCCTCATCCATTTAAGTCAAATGAGTATAAATTAAATAGCCATAGGCTATCATTTAATTTATTACAATTTAGTGTGATCACTATGAAAATGGTATGAAAAATGAACTGTTTGATAAAAAGATTTGATAGACATATATGAAAAATGTGGTAGCATAGAAAAGGCAGTGAAATATTAAAAAAAAGCTTCAAAGAAATGTGGTCTCATAGAATTCCATGACAAGAAAATGCAATTGATAACTTCTCATAGTTTTTTAGTTATGCAATGTGAAGTAATGATTTGAGTTTGAAAGATGTGTAATGCAATGTAATCAGCGATATAAATATAAACTACATAATATAACCATTCTTTTTTATGCTATTGTACATTGATATTTAACCATTGCTCAAGATAAATTTTTCAAAGAGTTTAATCATGCACATGAGGAACAAATTAAATTTCGATTGTCAACTTCTATATATTAAATTATCCAATAATCAAGTGTATGTCCATATACAAAAATGGCATCGACGCCAACTCAAACAAATTTTTACAAAATATGGCATATGCCATCTCAATATGTATTCAAAATTTACATGCCAAAATGTCTATCTCATCCTAAAATACTGGTGGATCATCAAAATGGAGCCTCTTTGAAGCACTCGTTGGTTCTGAAGGTAGCTGCACAAGAAAAATTCAAACTGCAATTCAGATTAGTTATACTATATAATTTAAAATCAAATAATTAACATCAAAATCAATATACATTAAATTTTAATTGAAATCTTGATTACTTGAAATATACGTCTCTTCAAAGGGTCAGGAGTCCTAGAATATACCAAACCAAAATTTGAAATGCCAATCTATATATGTGAACCAAAACATAAAATTGATCAAAGTTAGCATATGATTATTGGTAATAGGAACATATTTACCAAACACAAAAATAAAATAAACACATACCTCTTTAGGTTGATCTTTTTCTTTATCTCCTTCATGTGTTTCGACACCTCCTCCTTGAGGTGTTTCAAAACCTACTCCTTGAGGTGTTCCAATACCTACTCCTTTAGGTGGTGTGTCACTTGTCAACAACCATGTATAGCTCATAATTTCCTGTACATAAAAATGACAAGTACATATGAAACTACCAATCTATGTCGATGTATGTATAATCAATATAGGATCTTAAAAATCTTAATTCAATCCAATTTGAGTTCAATTACTTTCCCCTTATCTAAATTTGCACCTCCAGAGTCTGGATGAGGCTACACCTCACTCGCACTAGGTATTTCCTACAAGAGGAAAATAAGATAAACATATAAGTTATTATATAATTTCATTAATGACAATTCAAATGAAAAGCAAGTATATAATAAAAAATGTAAATGAGTGAGTGCAAAAAAATATACTATGTGTGTGTCCAAGCCAAATGAAATGGCCCTAAGGGTGTTATCAATCACCCATGTGAGCTCCTCCTCATACATCAACTGTTAAATAGGCCATGTAAATAAATATTATTACTTGATACTATCTCTTATTAATATTCATGTAAAAATAAATGCAAGTTATGAATTTACAACTTAAATCTTACCTATGTCATTATTCCAACATCCCCCTCTCTAGCAAGAGAGGACTCTATAGGGTGCACTCCACTCCCCTACGACTGATCTATAATGCCCACATCATGGAGGTAATAATCAAAAGTGTCCAAGGGATGCTCTACGGACTGTACAAGAGGACCCAAGCATATCTGGTGACACATAGTGCAAGTATGTGGCACACAAATATGTGGACCTGAGGAGGACGATGCAGTAGCACTTGAGCCTTCACCAACATCACCAGAATGTGGCTGAGCTACTATAGAAGCATGCGAAACCAAATGACCACTCAAAGAGTAAATAGCCTGAATAGTCTGTGTGGCTGCATCCTGTATAATCTCTAGATGATATACTGGAGGTGGTGGACGAAGGGGAGGAAGAGGAGGAAGGGGAACATTTGGGTGCGAGACTACTCTAACTGCCCCTGGTCTATCCTGGGGCATACCTCCACTGACACCCTGGAAGGGTTTAATGTCAAAGTAATTGACATGATGCCCTAACAAAAAATCAACATATAATTTTTTAATAAAGTAAAATGGTCTATCATAATTGTTGTTCGGTGGTTTATCAAAAACCATACACCAACGATCCCAAAAGTTATCTACAATGTCCCTATTAATGCACCATTTAATAGAAAGTTTTGTTTTATTAATATTCACTGGCAAACCGATGCGGGGGTTAATGAATAAAGAGGCTATTTGGGCTTTGATTATTTGGAGATCTTTCACATCATCATAAGACAATCCACATGTATAATATTCCCTCATGTCTTCTCGCCATGAATGAAAGGCATTATGCTGGGTGGAGAGGGTTTCTATATTTTTTAATTATTTCCTTCAATGTGTTTGTCATATCTCTCAATCGAGGTATTGTCTTATAAACTTCACAAATGCCCCTCAATTGCCCCAATTAAGTCTTCAATTGGTGGCTGTGGAGGTGGTGGAACGTTTGGCTGCGGAGGTGGTGGAGCATTTGGCATTTGTGCATTTTCATTCTCAACCATAATACCCGATTAAAGTTAAAAACCAATTAATCTAATTAAAATTACAAAATATAAATGAAATTATTGTTAAAAACCCCTAGTTTTTAATAAAAATCCAAAAAAAACCCTACTTTCTCACAAAAATCCATAACAAACTCTATTTTTTGATAAAAATACATCAACAACACTAGTTTTAATCAAAATCGATTTAAAAACATTAATTTAAAAAAAAATTCATTGTAAACTCTAGTTTTTAATAAAAATTCATTGTAAACTCTAGTTTTTAATCAAAATCAATAAAAAACCCTACTTTTGAAAAAAATTCATAAAAACTACAAAAATTTATAAGAATCTAATTGAAAAATTGATTAAAACGTAAAAAAAAACTAAAAACTTACATTTCTACCTTTCAAATCAGATTTCTCATGAAATCGGATATCAGATTTCTTCTTCTCCCTATGCGCCCGCATCGAAATTGTGTGAAATGACTTTTAACAGTTGGGTTTTTTTATTTATATAGGCTTTTCAAATCGGATATCCGATTTGCAAAAGTAGGTTTGGACATTGCTTTGGAGCAATGTACTGACACCCGAACCTAAAAAGAGTCAACTCAACATTTCCGCATTTTGAGTCGATTCAAAATGTGATTTTTTTTCCATTGCCACTTTTTGGCCCATCATGATCCTGCACATACCCAAAAATTTCTAAACACCAAACCTTAGAGAGTTTAGATGGCCTTCCATTCTTACTTTCCAAAAGGTGTAATTTGTTTTATCAAACCTAGGTGCCTTTTAAGATCCATCATGTGTCATGCCAAACCTTTTCTCAAGTGGTTAAGTTTCTACAAAGGAACTTGGATTTGATACCAATTTTTGAACACACCCAAATACTGAGAGGGGGTGAATCAATATCTCAAAACTTAAACCCTTTAGCACAATGCAAATACAAAATTTTAACAAGATCAACAACCCTCAACCAAATCAAAAAATCTTAATCAATTCAACAATAATGAAAGATAAAGCAATGAAGACACATGCACACGATAACACCAGATATACATGGAAAATCCAAGAAGGAAAAAACCATAGCGAGAAATCTCACAATATATGAAGCTCACTGCTTATATAATTAAAATTTTGTTTTAAGGCTCATTGCCTTAGGAAGCTCACTCCTCCCTAAAAGATTTGCAAGATAATGTGAACAACCTTAGGGAAAGATACAAAGGACTTAGAGGATGAGGCGCAAAGCCCTAGGGCAAGATACAAGGACCCGTTGAAGAGACTCACTACCTGATAATATGATACATGAAGATTTAGAATTACAACATATGTCAACAATCCACTATGTTGACTAGGGCATTAAAGTGCACTTGAATTTTCTTTTTCACAACTTACTGCATCATTCCACACTCACACACCACCACTCACCTTGCAACTGATTTTTTCTTCTATTTATATCCTTCGCAAGATCACAAAATACTAATTAGGTTGGCTAGAACATAATACAAAAAATGATCCCAATAAGTCAACCAAAAAAACATAATTGTGGTGAAAGTGGTCATATCTAGGGGATAGAGAGGACCAAAAATAACTTGTTACATATTCCAATGTGATCCCAAACAAGACACATGCTGGCACACAGCATCCCAAGTTGACAAAAAGGAAACGTGTAGAAGAAGCGTGTGACACATTACCAGTTGGCCCAAAAAACATACTTTCAATTGAATTTACTCAATGCAGTTCTTAATAAGATAGGGTAGGACCCAAACACAACTTAATACAACCTTAATTTCTAGTAGAGACCCCTAAGCACATAGAACAAATAAGAGAACAAGCCTTGTTAGTCAAATATCCACAAATTACCTAGAAAACCAACTCAAAACAATATGAGACACCAAAGAGATCAACAATTGATGTGAATATCATAAAGGGACATTGCATGAACATCCAATAACACTTACATATACTTATTTCACACTATCATGCCATAAATAGAACACTTCAACCTGGAAGCCCAAAAGACACAATCATGAGATAAAAAATTAACACACCAACTTGCAGTAAACTCCATCACATTAAAGATGAACTAAGACACTGTACAAACACTAACAAGACTTCCACCAAGTCGCATGAATAGAAACAACAATGTGGAGCATTTTTTGGACCAGTTCTAACAAGTAACAAAACTGCCAACCCACTGCAATTACCATAAAAATCCTCAGTAATATTGTTGACCTGAAAAGATAAGAGTACAACATCTAGAAAAAAAAACACCGAATCTTGAACTGCAAGACCATATCTGCAATGGTGGATGAATGTAGAGAATTCTCCGATAGTCTTCAAAACAACTTCCTATAGAAAAATCTTTCACCAACATTTGGAGGCCAAAAATTCCTTGTAGCAGCACATACTTCCTCAGGAACAATAGGAGAGAACATACAACCTACTAGATACCATCAACAACAACTCTCCAAATTTATCATTAATTCTAATCCTCATCTTAATGCTTCTAATCCTCATCTTAATATATCATCATGATACCATCTCTACTGACATCAAACATACTCAATACTACTTTAATTGACAACAAACAAGGCATTCCATCCAACCATAAACACCAACATCATCACTATTAGCATAACATAATAGTGTACCATCAATATAAAAATGTAAGCATCAATGAAAACCCAAATTGAGTGTTGACACAAGCATCAAACTAAGTTTTGAAATCAATGACAAACAATGCCAAGCATATGTGCAACAATATACACATGTAAGAGTATTTGTTTCTTGACAAATAATTGAAACTTGGAGGTTAGAGAATCCTTTAAAATAAAACTCCTTATAAATTAAATTCTATATATAAAATAACAATAAATATATTATTGCTGAGGTGGCACGCTACTGAAATCTTCATCATTCCTATTTTCTTGTGATGGCTAGGCCAATTCTGTGGCATATTTAGCTTTGTACACTTGGAAAGCTTTGACGATCGAGGGAATTTCATTGTAATGAGGAATGATAAAATTTTTGGTTCTCAACTTCCATAGTGCTTTGTTCCCTTGAATTATATCCACCTTATTGGAGAAGTTTGTCACATGTAAAATGTATTAGGATAATGTGGAGTCAATGCTACTCAATTTTCTCATATTTTCAATATTAAAAGACTATTTATCAAAAAAAAAAATTAATTGTTTCTTTGAAACTGTTCTTCAATGTTTTTGTATCCTCATCTTGAGAATCATCCTTATTTTAGAGGTGAACATTGACAATTGAGAGATCCTTTTGAATATTAGTCTTAATTTGATTGCTCTCCTTGAGTAAATTGTTCTGTTTTAAGAATGAAAATTTCCATTCTATGCTCTTCTTCCACATGAAACACCGATTATTGTCAACATTAGGATATATTTGCTCAGCTACTAACTTCTCTGATCCTAGTTTGATCATTTCTTTCAAGTCATTTTTGGTCTTCTACCAAATAGATTCCTCTTGCTTAGTCACTACAATTTCATTATTAATTTCTTTCCTTAGTATCTCAACATCTTCACAAATTTTCTACATCTTTGCAAAGAATTTAGCTTCCCTTACCATGATACATTGAGCTCAATCTTTAGTGACCTGTCATAAGATTTATAAGTGTGGATTTTATTGATTACCTCTTTTCCACTGGTTGAGCTAGGGTCAAAAGCGACTTCGATCTGACTGGTGGGTTGAATCAATAAATACATGAGATATTCAAACAATTGGTTAGAGCATTAATCTAGTGTTTCAGTTAAAATTTAGTTTGTTTATCCTTCTCTATTCTTTCCACCAACCTGGAATCCAACCAATAGTACAAAAACAACAATATATGACTAAGAAAACTACTAAAAACTGCTTATAAATGACTGAACTTGGTCACATGACCATTAATAGTTTATTGCTAATCATTTATAACATGAAAAAATTTATGACTAAACCAATTTTAGTCATTTATTGCTTGTTTTGATTGATCAATTTGGTAGTATATTTAGTCATTGATTTAGTCATATTATTCATTGAGCTTGGTCACGTGACCATTAATAGTTTATTTCCATTCATTTATTTAGTCATTTGATCAATTTTTCATATATTTAGTCATATTTATTCACTGATTTCTGTATTCACTAATTTCTATCAACTGGTAGTATATTTAGTCATTTGATCAATTTGGTCATATATTTAGTCATATTTATTCACCAATTTTTGTATTCATTGATTTATATCAACTGGTAGTATATTTAGTCATATTTATTCATTGATTTATGTCAACTAGTAGTATATTTAGTCATATTTGAGGATTTAAACATAAAACACAAAAATACACATCAGGAATCATCAACTGCACACAATAAGACAACCATTAAGAAGGAAAAATCGGTGAACTTTATTAATAAAAGAAAGGTTTTCTAGTTATAAATTAGAAATAGAGTATTACATTTTTTATTTTCAGTCACAAGACTAAAAATCTGAGTTACAATATTGCACATAAATGACTGCAAGAAAGAAACTTCTCCAAAAAACTTCTGCAATAATGCAAATGCATGCTTGGAGCCCTTTAATGCTTTGGAATAGAAGAAAAAAGAATCATTTATCTACCACCATAGTGAATCCATTCTTTAGTCCTCCTCAATTCTGGGTGCATTCACATTGCCATCAACCTAACTTAATTCGATCTCCTTGATGTAACTTATAAGTTCTCCAATAGGTAGTGAGCTATTTCTAATTCTTGCAACGTTATATAGTCTCTTGTCAAAATTTTTAACTGAATCAACGCCTCTAAATTTGATTGTAGCAATGTCATATGTCAAAGCCACTTCTTCCTCAGTTGCTGCCAAATTGAAAGAGCTAATGAGTTCACCACAACTATTAGGTGGTTTACTTAATGGATAAATCTCTTTTATAAGAAAGATATACAGTAGATTTGTTCATGTTCGGTGTACTCACTATATGTTCCTAGATATACATCTTTGTTTCCATTAATTATTCCAATTCTAGCCTACCACTTTCCTTTTTGATGGTGTCTGTGATATGTTACAGATTTTACCATTAGAGTACAAATTTTCCTACGAATATTTATTGAATATCCATTTCTATAGCCAGATCAAGATCTCAAAATTGTAAATATAGACCTTGTTACTCCATGGTACATTGATGCGCCTCTAGTAAAGCCACTACTCCTCCTATATCAATAGAAGATTATACGTTAGCACCATACATGAAAGTAATCCAATGCAATATCTTACTCAAACTAAATCTAAAATGTTGTCATAGACCTTATGCCGACCCTGCTGTGTATTAATTTTTTGATGGATCATTTGAATATGAATAAATTCAAGCTAGGGAAAATCTTCATGTATTTAAAATTTTAAGCTTTCTATACCAGTGCACCCTTTCTTATTCTAATAGAAATGCATATATGTACTGTTAGTTCAGGAAACAAAAGCTCCACTGCCATAATTTTAATCTAAAAGACTTCAATGGAAATAATTCTGTTACCTTTTGAGATAATTAATATAGTCTATGGTGGCCATCTATTTCATGACTTCAAGCTCTTATTTTTATTCAGTTATCTACATAAAACATGTCATTTTAACAGTATTATGCAAAGGTAGATGTGTGCGTTATCTAGAATAATAAATAGTGTTATATGTAATACCCAATATAAAAATTTTATAGGAAAATTTGTTGTGCTTTAGTCACCCCAATACTTGAGAGTAGCCTTATCATAAGCTCTTGCTAATTTCAATTCAATGCCATAGCCACCTACAAGTACATCAAACCTAAGTCAAAACTTCAATCCAATCTAATTCAACTAATAGCTAAATGTAAAATCTCAGAGACTAGAGTATCAAATCAGTATTTAAATGTAATTCTTAACAAATTCAATATATCTACAAAATGATAATGCTCACCCAAATAAACTGTTGAATATTTCAATGGATGTCCAGATTTGAAGGATGACAAGGTCACACACAAATTTTTTAGCATTACTATCTTGATAAAGACATCTTAGATCTATACAGAGTAAAGAAAACGAACCACTCCAGAAAAAAAACTGATAAAAAATACTAAAAAATACTCTAAATACAAACATTAGGGTTCCACAATCTATTATAACTGTAATTAGGGTTCAGGTTGCATAGTCTATTATAATTAGGGTTCTACACTGTATTATAATTATATTTATAATTTTTTGATAAAACTACATAATAATTTTTATGATCAACAATTCAAGTTAAACTTAGAATAGTGATACATGGACAATCTTTCTTATGGTAATCTAAATCCTTTTAACATACCTTGTCCTTCCTTTCATTTGTGACTTCCTTTGATGAAGCTGTTGTCCCACAAATGGGCTTCATATCTCCCTGTCCATTTATGTCTATAAGACAAAAGGTCCAAGAGTTGCAACCAACTATAATGCTTTGGATCTTATTAGTATGTTATTGATATTGAATCATGGATTGGACTATTTGATACCTTATGACTAAAGATCTTGTATCATCGGGGAGATATGGATGTTGTTGCCACTAATCTTCCCAAAGAAAGCCATATGCTAATATTTGACTTCTGAAATATACTTAGATATTTGATTTTGTGTTTCAGATGCCTCCAAATAGGTGCACTAGATCCTTGAATTGGATTAACATACATTTATTTAGTAGGAAAAAGAGACTAATTCTATATGATTTTTCTTTATAGTTCATCCCAATGCTAAGATTGATCGTTATCAATATTGGGATGAATTATAAAGAAAAATCATATAGAATTAGTCTCTTTTGCTTGCTGAATAAATTTGTGTTAATCCCATTCAAGGATTTGGTGCACCTATTTGGAGGCACATGAAACAAGAAATCAAATATGTAAGAATATGCAGCCAATGGGTGTAAATCCCAACTCCCCAACCTTTGAAAGCATCCTTCCTGCCTGTGTGTGAATTGGAGCTTTGGATGAGGAAGTTCTTTCAAATCCAACAAAAAGGAGACCAATATATAAATGATTAAAACAAAAGAGTACAATCAAAATACTAAAAGAAATAAGTAAAATCTTACTACACAATATCCATCTCTATAGATTCCATTGCATCATTAACCGCTTAACTGTCAATAACTCACTATCTTGCCAAAGACATCCAGTCATCCACCATCCACCACTACACCACTATACACAAACTAGCCCATTGCGGTATGGCATTATCTATTGCTCTACCACACCAAGCCTCATACACCATCTTGGTGTGATAGTGACTATACTACACCACCGCAGGATACCTTCGACCATCATCACAGGGTAGCGGTAACCACCACTATACCACACTAGTCAACATGAAGCATCGCAGGGTGGCAGTAACATCACACTACCACAAGCTCAATCTAACACCTCTGCGGGGTAGCGGTAAGTATCACTCAACCGCCAGTCACTCAATGAGACACCATGGGATGATGGTAAAGGCATGAAATCTCACTTGGTGTAATCTAACTTGATGATGACCAAGTTGGGGGTCCACCAGTGAATTTGGGGCACATAATTCCAATAGGTAAATTCCATAAATTATCCAAAACAAATACATATGTATCTTACTCAAGTCACTTAGGAAAATAGGGCATGTGAGACTTCCCACTAAACCAACTAAAAATTAATAAGGTGTAAATATATGGCTCTTTTAGCACTGCAATTAAGGTATAAATCACAAATATATAAGCAAGATGTGGCATAGTTGCCAACAATTGCAATCTATAAATCAAGCACACTGAAAAGGCAACAAAAAGAGAGATTGCAGCAAAAATCCCGATCGAAAGATAAGACTGTTATTTAAAAATCAACAAAAGGAAAAGCTTAAAATTGTATAACAGTATAGAACACCTAACCGCCCAGTATACAAAACAACCTTTTTATATAGATCTTGATCATGGGACTTGGATCAAAGCATAACAAAGGGATTTTTTGTCATATATTGTAGTTACAAGTTCCCTACTAGACATACATGAAAATGTGGAAGCATAGACAATTTCTATCAAGCCAAATGTCAAAAAGTATAATTAAAAGATAAATCCTTACAATTGGACCAAGAATATTTATGATTTTATCTTTAGAATGTAGGAATTTTCTCTGTCGCAGCTTCATGACCTCAAATTGGATCTCTAATTGGACCAAAAAATTTATGGTTTTATCTTTAGAATGTAGGAACCTTCTCTGTTCAATATTCACAACCTCAAATTGGATTAGAAACTAGATAAGCCAATTTATGATTTTCTCTATCCACCAACGTTTGTATTCCTATACTCAGGTTCTACTTCCAAGCGAAAACACCCGTAAGTGTTTCAGGCCAGCTGAAAGTACTCTCCAACTTGGTTATGTCACTAATAGGAATTTAAGTTTTCCTGAACTGTCCATACCCTTATGTTGCATCGCAATCTATTCTTCCTACACATAAGAATGCCACATATTAACCACTTGTAAATAAAACATTTAATCATAATAAAACCATAATTAATAAATAATTTCAATTTCAGAAAGAATCTGATGTCATTTACTATCAAAATAAAAGTTGTATAAATCACAAAAAATCCATGAAGCCTCGTAAATGTAGCTTAAGGCAAGTTTACAGGATGGGTTTCAGCATAAGAAGCCTTCTACTACAACTCTCAATGAATGTATTATAAGTAGAAAACAAAATTCTTCACACTTGAAGTAATGCAATCAAACATTTATTCAAAAAGTATGTTAGTAGGAGTTAACTAAAAACAAAATGATTTTTTGCTTGGTTTCTTTTATCAATATTCCACGTGGAAATGGAATAATCACTAAGAAACCCTAACAATAAAAAATGAAGTAAAGGTTCAAGAAAGGAAATTCCAATGTACTATTATGTAATGGTGATGAAAGAACTTATATGAGCATGACCTACATACAAATCCCTGCCATTGAATTTCCATCCATCCAAAGAGAAAATAAGCAATGTAAGGATTTGAGCAATATAAGTCCAAAGGGTTATGTTGTAATGGTAATGGAATCACCATAAGAGCACAACCGAGGAAGAAATTCTTGTGACTATAATTATGTGATCCATAACTCTATCGGTGTGACACAGTTGTGCTATAACAAATACATGATGCATTCATGTGTAACCCAAGTTTAATGTGGCTATGTTGTGATAGAAATGGAGGAACTCATATGAGCACAATTCATGTATAAATTAATCACTATCATCACAATTAGGTGTCAATCATTATTTGGTGCATTCAGGTTGACTCAAGTTTAACAAGTTACAATGTAATGATAACATGATCCAAGAACAATTACCTCTTGCTGCAATAAAGAGCCTATAAATCTAGTTGATATGCAAAGTGGTTGTGTTATATCAATTATGTAGCGCATTCAAGCACAACCCATGTTTACTGGGCTATTCTAGAGAGTGATCAAGATTTTCTAAACCTTATGAATGTTACTTAAAAGTGTACAACTTAAACTACAGACCAAGTTTGTTACATGAATGCAATCTTGGATTACCACAAACTATAATAATGTGATATGTTAATAACCATTATGGGAAGTATTAAAGCAAGAACCATGCTATATAGGATACATTTCCCTAATCAGGTTTACATACCTTAATGATCAAACACAACCTTCCCACACACTCTAGGATACAATTCAATATCATACCACACCCTGTCAAGACAACTAATTTTTTGACCCAAGATTTAAGGTTGTTTTTTAATACCAACAAAAGCATTGGTAAGAGCATGAATAGGGTACAAACCCTAGGCCTTCATAGAAACATAAACCATAAATCTTGTGGATTAGTGAGGCTGCAATACCAGAAAGATTGAGACATTGTAGCCAATAAAAAAATCTTGCAATAGAAATATTGTAGCCAATAACAAGTACACTATGTAGCTCAATGACATTTGTAAATGCAATCTATGGTAAGAAGAATGACAATCACTTGAGGTGCGACAATCAAAAAGAGGCCAAGCAGTGACAAGATAATAAAGCTCAAACCTTGCATAGTAAAGTGGAGATTTTAACAGTGAGTTTCCTTTCCCCCTTGCTGACCTTAAGGGTTTTTCAAATGCTATTGACAATGTTAGGCAAGGAAATTGCAATTAGGGAAAGACTGTCCAAATGAAGTAACAATGGTAATCACAAGTTCAATGTTTCTTCTTAGCCATTGTATAATGGAGGTAGTGGATTGCATGTTTGAGCAGTGTTTTGATACTCATCAAATATGGGATAATAGTGAATAATACCTTGTGGACTGTAAAGTAGTGACAATAAGGTTGAAGGATCTTAAGACCCACAATACCATGAAATAATTATTCCCATGTAGTAAGTAAGTAGGCAATCTATAGGGCATAGTTTTATTTTATAAAAGGATTCTCATGAAAATAATCTTCAAGTGATAGTGAGTGAGCTATTTGAGATTGAAACTAAGTGTACAATATCTAGTCTTAAAGGTAGTTAGCAAAGGAGTAAATGTGCAAGAAAATTAAACCCTACACAATAAACAATTCATAATGTTATCTTGCATAATGCATTGAGCTTGAAGACAAAAATCTCATTGTATCTTGATGAAAGTAGTGACCTTAATGTTCAATCATTGGCAAGCATGATTTTAAAAATGCTATTGTTCTTATGGAGGCAAAATTTTAAGCAAGGCAGTGAGTGGTGGTTTGGAACAATGGTAGGTATGAAGGAATTGCTTTATATGCATACTATGCAATCTAGCTTAAGACAACGATCTTGGAAGATATTGAAGGTGGATTAAGGAACTCAAGGGTTACCATGATAAAGATTAAAGCAAAGACTGAGATCTATTTAAAATCCACTGTCATGAAGATATTTAAGATGTCACATGCAAAACCCTAGTAACTGGAGTAATGAATATAGTGCCAAAGAGGACAACTATACTTCATTCTAAACCCTATATAGGATATGTAGACATCCAAATTTGATCACTTCTATATGATCAAAATTGTCTACTCTATTCATCTATGTCATTAATAGTGATTAAATAATTTATTTAATCATTATTTTATTTTCTGCCTAAGGTTCCTAAAGTATGTAATTGAATAATTAAATACTTTACCTTACACCTTTTCTTCTCTAAATTAAATAAATATGACAAATTATTTAATTTAGTCTTTTAACCCATTTAGATTAAAATCAATTTTTAATTCCCCTTTTTCTCTCTCCTTGTCACATCCTCCATAACCCTCTTTTAATCCAGATTAAATTAATTAATCTGTGATTAAGATGTGCATCATTTAATCTTGATTAAGTGTCACATCCTCCATAATCTCCCACTTGCCTCTAACCTCTCATTAATTATCCTAATCTTGTGTTTGCACAACCTTAACCAAAATCATTAGCCACATTTAGCTTACCTTTTCTGGTCAACCTTCCCACTTACCATTTTTAGCCTGGACTCTCTTTCCCATGTGAATTTTTAATTCACATTTTATTCTTCCAAGGTTTACCCTATCCCATGCAAATGTGACTTGTCATTTTACATGTGCCCAAGGCTTCTAGAACCTTGGACTTGTCACATCTCTCACATGTGGAAAATCCCCACCTTTTTGGAAACCCTCTCTTATCCACTAGATTCTTCCAATCATTGTGAATTTTTAATTCACTCTTATTCCTCCAAGGAATATTCTCATCCCCCAAGGTACTTGTCCTTCATCCACCTCATGTACTTCTCTTCCACCTCATTTCCACATCATTCCACCCTAGGACATCTCACATTCCACATGTCAAGATGTGAGGGCTTGTGAGTCCTCAACTCACCATAGCCCTTCATTTTGATCTTCTTGGATCAATCTCAACTGTTGAATTCTCTAGGGAATTCCAATTATCCTATAAATACCCCCTCATTTCTCTCATTTTGAAGATCAAGTTTTTTGCTACCAAACTCTTACCAATTTACCATTTGAGCTCTCATCTCATAATCATCGTACCCTCATCCATCTTGCATATCATCTTGCACATTCAACATAGCTTGTCATCCAAGGAGCACACAACTCTTCAAGAATCAAAGGGCCAACCAAGGAAGGAGCAACATAAAGCTTGTTTGCAGGTTCAGGTCGTAGAGGGGCGGATTTTCCCTCCCGGGCGCTGTAGAGGGGCGGATACGCCCTCACGATTCAACATTTCTGACACTTTTTACTACAGAAGTGTGGATATGCCCTTGTAGTCCAATGTTTTTGTTAAATTTTTTCTACAGAAGTGCGGATACGCCCCCGTAGTCCAACGTTTTTGCTAAATTTATTCTGTAAAAGTATGGGTACACCCCCGCAGTCCAACGTTTTTGCTAACTTTTTTCTGCAGAAGTGCGGATACGCCCTCGCAGTCCAACATTTTTGCTAACTTTTTTCTGCAGAAGTGCGGATAAGCCCCTGTAGTCCAATGTTTTTGCTAACTTTTTTCTGCAGAAGTGCGGATACGCCCCCGCAGTCCAACATTTTTGCTAACTTTTTTCTGCAGAAGTGCAGATACGCCCCTGCAGTCCAATGTTTTTGCTAAATTTTTTTTGCAGAAGTGTGGATACACCCCCGCATTTCAACGTTTGTGCTAACTGTTTTCCTGCAGAAGTGTAGATACGCCCCCACATTCCAACATTTTTGCTAACTATTTTTCTGCAGAAGTGCGGATATGCCCCTGCATTCGAACATTTTTGCTAACTATTTTCTACAGAAGTGCGGATACGCCCTCCTGTTCCAGCATTTTTCACAGCTAACATTTGCTTCTAGGGCTTTTATTTCATTCAAATTTTAAAGTTCTCTTTGATGTTTTATCTATTCACCTAGCATAATTAGGGGGAAGTAATACTTGTTGTTTGTTGTGTCTTTTTTTTTTTTTTTACCCTAAGGGGGCATTGGTTTGTTTTCACCTTCCCCTTTGCACTTTGTGCGGATCCGAGGGGGTAGTTGAAAATAATTAGTGTCTTCTTCTTAGAGGGACCTGCTTGGGGATTTCATCACCCTAAGGGACGATCCCGACCACGTGTACCAGTGGGGTATATAAAGGGGGGAGAGTCAAAGTTGTACCCCAATCCAGTTGCATCATAATTGGTGAAGCGTCGAAGCTAGGGTGATACCAAGATAGACGTGAAGAGTTGGTCTGAGCCTTTTAGTATCTCGCTGGGCTCCCGACTCACGCTTGTGACAGACTGGTGTTCACAATTCTGTCTCACATACTGAACGTATATCGGGGACTCCCTAGAAACCTTGTTCATCCTAGAGTAAGACCTTTGTTGGCCATACCTTTTAATACTAATCATAGGATTGTGCTTGTTCAAAGTGTCTTTATGTGAGAAAAAAACCAGTAAATTTTGATAAGTCAACTTCATTGAATCATTTCAAGTCCTTGTCATAATCTCATCATCCAAACCACATCACTTTCCACTGTAGAGGAGCAGATACGCCCCCTGTTTCAACACTTTTTACTGCAGAAGTGTGGATACGCCCCCCTATTTCAACATTTTTTACTACAGAAGTGCGGATACGCCCCGTGTTTTAGCACTTTTTACTGTAGAAGTGCGGATACGCCCCCCTGTTTCAGCACTTTTTACTGTAGAAGTGCGGATACGCCCCCTTGTTCTAACGTTTTTGATAGTTTTTTACTGCAGAAGTGCGGATACGCCCCCTAAACGGATAATTTCATCCATTTGACCATTCTAAACCTCAGTTTGAACTCCCAAAGTCTCTATTTGACTATTTGATCATCCTAAACACTCATCTAACCAATCCAAACATCCATTTGACCATTCCAAACCTCCATTTAACCTTTCTAAACGTCCATTTATCACATTCTCATTGATCATTCCACCATTTGGGATACCCATCTTACCATGTGACCTAAACATTTGCACTTTCCAAAAGATAACTTCAACAACACATCTTCCATTTGTATTCATCATCATCTCTCAACACCAAATTCTTTAAACCTTATTTTAGGAGTTATCTCCCGAATTGACCAAGGCGTTAAGTTTGATCATTATCCTACATATAAATTCTTGTTTTCAACCTAATCAATCCACTTCTATCTTCAGGCAGATTTGTGTTGTATGTCAATGTCATTGGCCCAAATCAATCCCCTTCTATCTCAAGGCGGATTTGGTGTCGTGATCATTGATTTAGCTAGCTTAAATCGATCAACCAATGCCATAAGTCACTTAGGGTGATTTCCAAATCAAGTTTTAGGATCCCCTCCATCAATCAAATCCAAATCCAAATCATCAAATTGATACATCATCATTTGATCCAATCAAATCAATCCTCATCCAAATCATCCAATTGATCCAAATAATCCAATCCAAATCCAAATCATCCAATTGATACATCATCAATTGATCCAAACAATCCAATCCAAATCCAAATCATCAAATTGATACATCATCATTTGATCCAAACAATCCAATCCAAATCCAAATCATCCAATTGATACATCATCAATTGATCCAAACAATCCAATCCAAATCCAAAATCATAAAATTGATACATCATCAATTGATTCATCAACTTATCCAAACAATCCAAAACCAATCTTATCCAATTGATCCAAACAATCCAATCTTTATCCATATCATCAAATTGATACATCATCAATTGATCCATCAACCAATCCTTATCCAATCATCAAATTAATTGATACATCATCAATTAATCCATCATCCAATCCAAAACAAACTTATCCTATCATATCCTCTGATCCAATCCCCATCTAAGCTCCAATCCAGTTCTAATCTGAGCATTAAATCCATCATCCTAATCTAAGATTTTATTCAATCCCAATCTGAGCTTTCATCCAATCCCCATATGAGCTTCCAATCCATCCTAGATCTCTATCCATCATCTATTCTTTCCTTCTAATCTGTATCCATCATGAATCTCTATCCCCCTGTCACACGACCAATAATAGTAGTCAAAGAGAATCCTAACTATGTTGATGATGATAATGAAAATATTGTTGATCATGAAGATTTTTATATAGATCCCCTTGACGCTATCATTGCTAGCAAGCTCTCTCCAATCGCCTCCCAAAATCCCACTACTTCTTCAAACTATCCCACCATGCCTTTATCCACATCTAATAACGGTCCTTATGCTACCCTTGACAAGGGATATCCAACATCCTCACCATTGACATATTCATCATGTCCCCCCTCTCAACTTCTATCCTATCCAACATCCATATCCTCCTCTCCTTATCATCATCATCAATACCAATACCTCTACCTTTATCCCACATCCCAATCTTCCCATCCTAATCCAACACCTACACCTTCCTATCACAATCCCCCATCCCAATATTCCTCCTATCCTAATCCGCCATCTCAATCCTCTCATCCTAATCTACCATCCATATCCTCCTATACCAACCCACCATATATATCTTCCTATGGTGGTCCACCACCTCAATCTTCCTATTCTAATCCAACATCCACATCTTTCTATCACAATCCCCCATCCCAATATCCTTACATTAAGTCTACATCTCCTTATTCTAATCCTTCATCCACATCTTCCTACTATCACTCCCCATCCCAATCTAATCCAACATCTACATCCTCCTACATCACTCCCCCTTTTCCCGCATTATATATTAATCCTCCATCTCCTCCAACCACTCTTAGTTCCCCATCTAGTCCCATCCGTTCATCTAATCCTAATCCTCCATATCCTCCTAGTCCAACATCCAATCCCATCCCTTCATCTAATCCTCCATCTGGTCCTATTCCTCCATCCATTCCAATCCCTTCATCTAATCCTAATCCTCCATCTCCTCCTAGTCCTCCATCCAATCCCATACCCACATCTAATCCTAATCCTCCATCTCCTCCTAGTCCTCCATCTAGTCCCATCCACTCATCTAATCATAATCCTCCATATCCTCCTAGTCCTCCATCCATTCCCATCCCTTCATCTAATCCTAATCCTCCATCTCCTCTTAGTACTCCATCCAATCACATCCCCATGTCTAACCCTATCCTACCAATTCCTAATCCTAATCCTCCATCTCCTCCTAGTCCTCCATCCAATCACATCCCCAAGTCTAATCCTAATCCACCAATCCCTAATCCTAATCCTCCATCCATTCCCATCACTCTACCTAATCCTACATCCCTTCCAAATGTCACCCAAGGACTCATGACAGAAGAGACACCATTCCCTCCCACTCTATCATGTATTGTCACTAATGATGAGGCCCTCCTCCATCCTACACCATTCCCTCCCACTCTATCATGTACTATCACTAATGATGAGGCCCTCCTCCATCCTACACCATGCCCTCCCACTCCATCATGTATTGTCACTAGTGATGAGGCCCTCCACCATCCTACACCTATCCGTCCCATCACCATTCCTGACACCGTCCAAACAGTTGAGCCGGTCAAACCCATCAAATCCTTTAAATCCCCATCTTCTACTCCTAGATCCACCCAATCCATTGAAGACATCCAATCCCCTCCTCCCAGTCCTAATATTCACAAACTTCAATCCCATAACCTTCATGAATCCTCCATCCTCCTATCCACTACATCCCAAGATCATAATCCCCCATCCATCCCATCTCATGATTCCTATCCTCAACCAAGTCATGATCCTATCCTCCCATCCACCCCATCTCAAGATCACACTAGCTCATCCACTTTATCCCATGATTCCATTTTCATTCAAGATCCAATCACTCTATCTCATGAGCCCTCATCATCCGCTACCAAAAATCTAGATCCTATCATCTTCCCTAATCCCTCTCCTGATCCCTTATCACCCATTCCTCCTGATCCTGCTATCGCCTCATCTCCATCGCATGATCCTTCATCACCCATCCCAACACCACTTTTGTATCACCTTGGTCACATTACACTTATCCATGGTGGCCTTCTTATAGAAGAAAAACAATGCGTATGCACTACCCTACCTCTTCCACATACTAATGTGCTCACATCATGCTTCCAAGGGAATAAGCATCCTACCATAAATCGCATGCTACAAAACATGAACTATCAAGGAAAAGGTTTAGGCCTTCATGAGAAAGGTACTTTAGAGCCCATCCAAGTCAAAGAACATCCAGGCACACATGGACTTGGATATATCTCCCAAAACTCGCACTCTAAAGATGTTGGTACAACCTTTGTACATCCTCAATGATCCTCTTCTAAAGGCACAAGAGGTACTTTCCATCATTCTACCAGGTCATTTGCCGCCATCCCCCCTCCTCCATCATGTTATCTCAAAACATCCATCCATGTTCCTCCCTCATCCTCTAAATCCATTTTGGGTCCTTATGTCCCTCCATCGACCATCACTCATCCTCCATATACACCATCCATTTTGGGTCCCTATATCCCAAAATCACCTCCTCCATCTTTTCTTATTCATCCTTTCATTCATCCACCCCCTCTCCCTTGTACACAACATAAAAATCCTACCTTCATAACTCCTAATCAGGATCAATAAAGGCACATACCTACACATTCTCCATCTACACATAATCCATATAACCCTACCTCCATTGCTCCACATCATCCATCTCCTTGCATCTATCCCCTTGCTACTAAAAGCACTTTGGATGCGAAAGCAAAAATGTATAAATCCAAATGTCCACATGAATCTAAAGCTCCTCATGTCCCCTTCAAAAGACATGTTGAAGAAAAGAAAAATCAAGTCCAAAATCCAAATCAATCCAAAAGGCCACAAAGGCCCACCAAAGAAAAAATAAAAACCATGTGGATCCCAAAGAAAAAAGGTGCCATACCTTCAAATGAAAAATCCATGACGACATCCAAAGTTGCTATTCCCCCACAAAATAATTCACCTCCTCCATCTCCCAAATCTATCTTGTGTCCCTACATCCCAAAAATCACTATCCCAACTCCTCCATTATCGCCACCCTCTCCATCCATTCCTCCATCTATATTTTCACATCCACCACATGTGCCAATGTTGGTCCTGAACACCTTCCCCTATCGCACATCCACTCCATCATTCCATCCATACAATTTTCAGCACCCCATCCACTATCCCCCCTGTCTCCCCCATCCAACCCCTTTAATTCATCCTCTTGCATAATTCATTTCTTCTACTAAGGTTGTACCAACATCCACTAGTCACTTTACACATGGGCTCTTATTACCTCATATGGAACTTGATCCTTAAGTCCTCCATCCATCTCTTTATCAAATATCCTCCAAATCCGCATATCCATATCCCTATCTTTATCCATCTTCATCCACTTCCTAGTCCAAAAAATACAAAAAAATTAAAAAGTCAAAATAAAAAAAAGAGACAAAAAAATAAAAAAAGAGAAAAAATCAGAAAAATACAAAAAAAAAATAGTAAAGAGAAAATCATTCATCCAATGTTGAAAAGTTGGCAAAAAAGTGCCTTGGATAAGTACCATGATGAAAACCTGGCAAACAGGCATCATGCATAAATTGCCCATCTAGTCTCCTTCCACGATTGGGGGCAACATCCACTTACGCATTCCTTTCCTCCATCTCATACATCTGCCTATCTTCCACATCCTATACATCCTATCCCATTTATCCCACTCCCTCCATCTTCCTTGTGATCTTGATAAATGTAGGGGCAAACCTATATACATGCTTTGGACACCTCTTGGCATATATTCCCCTCATCCACACACTATCATATTCCTTATCCACCTCTCTCTATCTTCCATTATCTGTGCATCCTATCCACCTCTCTCTATCTTCCATTGTCCATGCATCCTATCCACCTCTATCTATATTCCATTGTCCATGCATCATATCTATCTTCCATTTCCCATCTCACTCCCTTATCCACCCATCCCCCTATCCCTCTTGCCTTGTCATGCATAACACATCTAGAGTGGGGGCATCTCCTTATTTACGATTGATTCCTTGAGACAGCGTACATCCATTCCTCCAGGGAATCCTCTCCATCTCCCCATCCTACCCATCCTTACCCCCCATCAATTTATCCATCCAGTAATCCCTGCCATCTCCCAATCCTTATCTTCCTATACTCTCATCCACTAGTCATTTTCCATCTTTTCATCCTCATCTTCCCATCCATTTATCCATCCACTAATCCATTCCATCCTTCCAATTCCTTATCCCTCTATCCACCTATCCTAGCATCTTCTTATCCATCCATCCATTTCCCTTTATTTTCCTCCTATCTCATCATCCCTTGTCATTGGTATCTCGCTATAGGCTACCCCCATGCACTCCAATGCCATT